>OX439012.1:810494-812994 GCA_949316495.1 Amphiduros pacificus | reverse complement strand
CTTTCTGGGAACTCAGGCTTCCCTTTCTTCATATGGAAATCTCCAAGGGTGGAGATCTCCTTGTCCCATATATTTTCAGGGTGAGCAGGAAACAACTTATCCAGGTGAACTACTTTAGTCACACCTGTCAGTTGAACCCTAATTCTACAGTTGGTCGGCGATAACATCTCAACTATTCTAAAATAAGGTTGCCACATTGATTGTATTTTCGAACTCGTGTGAGCCTGATCTTTGTAATAAACTGCATCGCCTATTTCATATTTGTGATCAGTAGCTTTCTGATCTATATATTCTTTATTTCTCGCTCTGGCAGCGGCAGTGTTCTCTTTGGTTAACACAAATGCCTTGTGCAACCTTTGTAGCATGTTCGGGACATAATCCTCACCTTGATATTTGATAGATGGTTGTAAAAGTGTATCTAGGGGTAGGACGGGATCTCTTCCGTACATTAGAAAGAAAGGTGTGAACCTGGTGGAACTTTGTACGGACGTCCTATATGCCAAGAGCAAGCTCGGGATATATTTGTTCCAGGTTGTCTGATCAGGGTCTTTCATCATCAACTTGGCCAGTGAATCCACCATATAACGATGAAATCGCTCAGCTTTTCCATTTGCCTGAGGGTTAAAAGGTGATGTCCTAATGTGTGACACTCCTAATTTGGAATTTAGGTGAGCTACAACAGCATTGTTGAACTCCGTGCCACGGTCTGAGATGATCAACCGTGGACAAGAATGCTGTGGAATAACCTTCTCCAGAATTACCTGAGCTATAGTTTCAGCTCTTTTGTTGGGTATTGGGAAGGCTTCAGGCCAACTGCTGAAATGATCAGTCAGAGTGAAAACATATGAGTGACCAGATTCTGTGAGTGTATAGGGCCCACAGAGATCGATCCCCACGATTTCAAATGGATAATTTGGAATCGGCATATTACCCATAGGAACTCTTTTGGGTTTCAACTTTCTGATAGTGCATTCTGTACATTTTTCGAGAAAAGTACATACATCCCGATACGAATTTTTTCATAAGTCTTTTCTATTCCCAAGTGCCCACTATAGTCTTGGCTATGCATTTCCCTGAGCACACTTTCCTGCAATTTGGCGGGAATTACTAATTGTAATGTTGGCTCTAACTGAAACCTGGTAGGGTTGGATACATGATACAGAAGTTCATCTTTGATCACATATCCTTTGCATAGTTGATCACTTACCTTTCCTTTACTCAGTGCGTCAAGGACAGGTTCTAAATCCTCATCCTCATACTGCATTCTCTTTAAATCTGTGGCACAAGTGATATTAACCAGGGGGTCAATATTTTCCACACTTACCTGTTCATCTGGTATTGTCTCTAAGGCATCCTTTCTAGCACTGATGACTTCATCAAGTTGATGATTCTCTATCAACTCAACCATTGGCTGATCTGACTTGCACTTTCTAGAAAGAAGATCGGCAGTGAAATTGTCCTTACCTTTGATGTATTGTATTGAGCAGTTGTATTCTTCCAGCATAACTGCCCACCTCTGAACCCTTGCATTTTTCATCTCGGCTGTAAACAAATGTTTCAGGGGTTTATGATCCGTATATACGGTAAACTCTGCATCAATCAGATATGGCCTGAGTTTAGTAATTGCGTAAATGATCGCATACATTTCCCGTTCTATGGTGGGGTATTTCTGTTGTGCCTCACTCAGGTTGTGTGAAAAATAAACCACTGGTTTTTCGCCCTCTGGGGTCATCTGGGTCAGAACGCCGCCCACAGAATACCCAGATGCATCTGTATACAACCGGTATGGCTGGGAAGGATCAGCAAATGCTAAGACAGGGGTTTCAGTCAGCTTTTTCTTCAGAGTGTCAAATGCTTCCTGACACTCTGGAGACCACTTAAATATAGCATTTTTCTTGGTGAGAGCGAGGAGTGGCCTCGCTATCCCCCCGAACAGAGAAATGAACTTCCTGTAATATCCAACACTACCCAGGAAGCTACGTACATCACGTACACTCTGAGGTGGCAGGATTCTCAGGATAGCCTCTACTTTATCAGGGTCTGGACTTAGGCCATTTGGGCAAACTACATGACCCAAGTACTTGATTTCTGACATCAAAAATTGACATTTTGATTTCTTTAATTTCAAACCTGCCTCCTCTATTGCTTTGAACACTTTTTCCAGATGTATCAAATGTTCTTCAAAAGTCCTTGATCATATCAAACAGTCATCCAGAAAAGCATCAGCGTATCCCTCCTCTTTGGCTTTATGAAGTACAACGCTCATCATAGCCTGAAAGACAGGAGGTGCTGTGGAAATTCCAAATGGCATGACATTGAACTCATAGAGGGCCTGATTGGTAACAAAAGCTGTCTTTAACTTATCTTGCTCAGCTACTTTTATTTGCCAATAGCCGGACCGAAGATCGAGTGAAGAGAAATAGTTTGCTCCTCTTAGTTTTGGCCACATATCGTCTATATTTGGTAGGGGATAGCAATTCTTTTTTAGCACCGAATTCAG
>OX439012.1:800494-802994 GCA_949316495.1 Amphiduros pacificus | reverse complement strand
GATGTTTTTTTCGCGCTTGCCTTGCACATCCATATCTCAGTCAGTTTTGGACCGATTTGCACAAAACTTGTAATTGTTGGCAGGGCAAGGGGTCCTCTCAGCTCGGGTCGAATCTGGTGGACATCCTTCGACGGGAAGCTACTTAGGATGGCATTCGCCACAGACGTGATTAAGGCCTCTCGGCAACCCAGCGGTCAGCAAGAAAAAGGCCCGAAAAACGTCAAGTATTTTCTCGCTTTCCTTGCACGCTCATAACTCGGTCAGGTTTCAACCGATTTGGATAAAAGTGGACATTTCAGGCAGGGCGAGGGGTCCCCTGAGCTCGTTCCAAATCTGGAGGACATCCTTTAAGAGGAACCCACTTAGAATGGCATTCTCCGCAGACGTGACCTAAGCCTCCCTGCAACTCTGCGGTCGGCGAGAAAACACCAGAAAAAAAACAAAAAAAACATGTATTTTTCTCGCTTTCCTTGCACGCTCCTATCTCGGTCAGTTTTCAATCGATTTGGATGAAACTTGACATTTCAGGCAGGGCAAGGGCTCCTCTGAGCTCGTTCCAAATCTGGTGAACATCCCTTCACGGGAAGCTACTTAGATAGGCATTCTCCACAGACGTGATCTGTGCCTCTCTGCAACCCAGCCGTCAGCGAGAAAACGCCAGAAGAAAAGAAACATGTTTTTTCTCGCTTGCCTTTGCACATCCATATCTCGGTCAGTTTTCGACCGATTTGCACAAAACTTGTAATTGTTGGCAGGGCAAGGGGTCCTCTCAGCTCATGTCGACTCTGATGGACATCCCTTCACGGGAACCCACTTAGAATGACATTCACCACACACATGATCTTTGCCTCTCTGCAACCCAGCGGTGAGCATGAAAACACCAGAAAACGGGATGTTTTTTCTCGCATCCCTTGCACTCTCATATCTCGGTCCCTTTTCAACCGATTTGCATACAACTTGTCAATCCTGGCAGGGCAAGGGCTCCTCTCAGCTCGTTCCAAATCTGGTGAACATCCCTTCACGGGAACCCACTCAGAATGGCATTCTCCACAGACGTGATCTGTGCCTCTCTGCAACCCAGCGGTCAGCGAGAAAACGCCAGAAAAAAGAAACATGTTTTTTCTCGCTTTCCTTGCACGCTCCTATCTCGGTCAGTTTTCGACCGATTTGCACAAAACTTGTAATTATTGGCAGGGTAAGGGGTTCTCTGAGCTCATGTCGAATCTGGGGAACATCCCTCGACGTGAACCCACTTAGGATGGCATTCTCCGCAGACGTGATCAACCCAGCGGTCGGCAACCAAAAAACACCAGAGAAAAAGACATGTTATTTTCTCGCCTCCCTTTGCCCTCTCCTATCTCGGTCAGTTTTCAATCGATTTGCACAAAACTGGACATTTCAGGCAGGGCAAGGGGTCCTCTGAGCTCGTCTCAAATCTGGTGAACATCCCTTCACGGGAACCCACTTAGAACGACCTTCTTCACAGACGTGTTTCAAGCCTCCCTGCCACTCAGCGGTCAGCGTGAAAACACCCGAGAAAAAGACATGTCATTTTCTCGCTTTCCTTGCACGCTCCTATCTCGGTCAGTTGTCAACCGATTTGGACATAACTGGACATTTCAGGCAGGGCAAGGGCTCCTCTCAGCTCGTTCCAAATCTGGTGAACATCCCTTCATGGGAACCCACTTAGAACGACCTTCTTCACAGACGTGTTTCAAGCCTCCCTGCCACTCAGCGGTCAGCGTGAAAACACCAGCGAAAAAGACATGTCATTTTCTCGCTTTCATAGCACGCTCCTATCTCGGTCAGTTTTCAACCGATTTGCACATAACTGGACATTTCAGGCAGGGCAAGGGCTCCTCTCAGCTCGTTCCAAATCTGGTGAACATCCCTGAACGGGAACCCACTTAGAACGACATTCTCCACAGACGTGTCTCAAGCCTGCCTGCAACTCAGCGGTCAGCGTGAAAACACCAGCGAAAAAGACATGTCATTTTCTCGCTTTCATGGCACGCTCCTATCTCGGTCAGTTTTCAACCGATTTGCACATAACTGGACATTTCAGGCAGGGCAAGGGCTCCTCTCAGCTCGTTCCAAATCTGGTGAACATCCCTTCAATGGAACCCACTTAGAACGACATTCTCCACAGACGTGTCTCAAGCCTGCCTGCAACTCAGCGGTCAGCGTGAAAACACCCGAGAAAAAGACATGTCATTTTCTCGCTTTCATGGCACGCTCCTATCTCGGTCAGTTTTCAACCGATTTGCACATAACTGGACATTTCAGGCAGGGCAAGGGCTCCTCTCAGCTCGTTCCAAATCTGGTGAACATCCCTTCACGGGAACCCACTTAGACTGACATTCTCCACAGACGTGATCTTAAGCCTCCCTGCAACTCAGCAGTCAGCGAGAAAAGACCAGGAAAAAAACACATGCATTTTCTCGCTTTCCTTGCACGCTCATATCTCGGTCAGTTTTCGACCGATTTGCACAAAACTTGA
>OX439012.1:793728-798728 GCA_949316495.1 Amphiduros pacificus | reverse complement strand
GAATGCATGCATGCATGCTTCAGAGTTATTGCAGTCTTCTCGTCAAGACAGTGTCTGATTGCAGATAGGTTTCTTATATGATAGTACCCATTTTTACACATTTCTCTTAGCTGCGCCTTCATATCCAAATTCTAAGTGGGTTGCCGTGAAGGGATGTTCACCAGATTTGATACGAGCGCCGAGGACCCCTTACCCTGTCAGGATTGACAAGTTTGATCCAAATCGGTTGAAAAGGGACCGAGATACGAGAGTGCAAGGGATGCGAGAAAAAAACGTCACGTTGTTCGGGCGTTTTCTTGCCGACCGCTGGGTTGCAGAGAGGCATAGATGACCTGTGTGGTGAATGTCATTCTAAGTGCGTTCCCTTCCAGGGATGTCCACCAGATTTGAGACGAGCTCAGAGGACCTGCCAGAAATTACAACTTTTGTGCCAATCGGTTGAGAACTGGCCGAGATATGGATGTGCAAGGCAAGCGAGAAAAAAACATGTTTCTTTTCGTCTGGCGTTTTCTCGCTGACCACTGAGTTGCCGAGAGGCCTTAATCACGTCTGTGGAGAATGCCATTCTAAGTAGCTTTCCGTTGAAGGATGTCCACCAGATTCGACTCGAGCTGAGACGACCCCTTGCCCTGCCAGGAATTACAACTTTTGTGCAAATGGTTGAAAACGGACCGAGATATGAGAGTGCAAGTCCAGCGAGAAAAAACATGTTTCTTTTTTTCTGGCGTTTTCTCGCTGACCGCTGAGTTGCCGAGAGGCCTTAATCACGTCTGTGGAGAATGCCATTCTTAGTAGCTTCCCGTTGAAGGATGTCCACCAGATTCGAGCTGATCTGAGACGACCCCTTGCCCTGCCAGGAATTACAACTTTTGTGCAAATCGGTTGGAAACAGACCGAGATATGAGCGTGCAAGGAAAGCGAGAAAATGACATGTCTTTTTCTCTGGTGTTTTCATGCTGACCGCCGAGTTGCAGGGAGGCTTGAAACACGTCTGTGGAGAATGTCATTCCAAGTGGGTTCCCGTGAAGGGATGTCCACCAGATTTAATACGAGCTGTGAGGAGCCCTTGCCCTGCCAGCAATTACAGGTTCTGTGCAAATCGGTTGAAAACTGCCCGAGATAGGAGAGGGCAAAGGGATGCGAGAAAAAACATCCCGTTTTCTGGTGTTTTCATGCTGACCGCTGGGTTGCAGAGAGGCAAAGATCATGTGTGTGGTGAATGTCATTCTAAGTGGGTTCCCTTCCAGGGATGTCCACCAGATTTGAGACGAGCTCAGAGAACCCCTTACCCTGCCAATAATTACAAGTTTGGTGCAAATCGGTCGAAAACTGACCGAGATATGGATGTGCAAAGGCAAGCGAGAAAAAAACATGTTTCTTTTCTTCTGGCGTTTTCTCGCTGACGGCTGGGTTGCAGAGAGGCACAGATCACGTCTGTGGAGAATGCCTATCTAAGTAGCTTCCCGTGAAGGGATGTTCACCAGATTTGGAACGAGCTCAGAGGAGCCCTTGCCCTGCCTGAAATGTCAAGTTTCATCCAAATCGATTGAAAACTGACCGAGATATGAGCGTGCAAGGAAAGCGAGAAAAATACATGTCTCTTTTTTTTTTTTTTTTTCTGGTGTTTTCTCGCCGACCGCAGAGTTGCAGGGAGGCTTAGGTCACGTCTGCGGAGAATGCCATTCTAAGTGGGTTCCTCTTAAAGGATGTCCTCCAGATTTGGAACGAGCTCAGGGGACCCCTCGCCCTGCCTGAAATTTCCACTTTTATCCAAATCGGTTGAAAACTGACCGAGTTATGAGCGTGCAAGGAAAGCGAGAAAATACTTGACGTTTTTCGGGCCTTTTCTTGCTGACCGCTGGGTTGCCGAGAGGCCTTAATCACGTCTGTGGTAGAATGTCATTCTACGTAGCTTCCCGTCGAAGGATGTCCACCAGATTCGACCCGAGCTGAGAGGACCCCTTACCCTGCCAACAATTACAAGTTTTGTGCAAATCGGTCCAAAACTGACCGAGATATGGATGTGCAAGGCAAGCGAGAAAAAAACATCTCGTTTTCTGGTGTTTTCATGCTGACCGCAGATGGGGTGCAGGGAGGCATCAATCACGTCTGTGGTAGAATGTCATTCTACGTAGCTTCCCGTTGAGGGGTGTCCACCAGATTCGACCCGAGCTGAGACGACCCCTTACCCTGCCAGGATTTACAAGTTTTATCCAAATCGGTTGAAAACGGACCGAGATATGAGCGTGCAAGGAAAGCGAGAAAAATACATGTCTTTTTTTTCTGGTGTTCTCTCGCCGACCGCTGAGTTGCAGGGAGGCTTAGATCACGTCTGTTGTGAATGTCATTCTAAGTGGGTTCCCGTGAAGGGATGTCCACCAGATTTGACACGAGCTCAGAGGACCCCTTGCCCTGCCTGAAATGTCAAGTTTTATCCAAATCGATTGAAAACTGACCGAGTTCTGAGCGTGCAAGGGATGCGAGAAAATACATGACGTTTTTCGGGCGTTTTCTTGCTGACCGCTGGGTTGCAGGGAGGCTTAAACCACGTCTGTTGTGAATGTCATTCCAAGTGGGTTCCCTTCCGGGGATGTCCACCAGATTTGAGACGAGCTCAGAGGACCCCTTGCCCTGCCAGAAATTACAACTTTTGTGCAAATCGCTTGAAAACGGACCGAGATATGAAAGGGCAATGCAAGCGAGAAAAAAACATGTTTCTTTAGTCTGGCGTCTTCTTCCTGACCGCTGAGTTGCAGGGAGGCTTGAACCACGTCTGGGGAGAATGTCATTCTAAGTGGGTTGCCGTTCAGGGATGTTCGCCAGATTTGGAACGAGCTCAGAGGACCCCTTGCCCTGCCTGAAATGTCAATTTTTATCCGAATCGATTGAAAACTGACCGAGTTCTGAGCGTGCAAGGAAAGCGAGAAAATACTTGACGTTTTTCGGGCGTTTTCTTGCTGACCGCTGGGTTGCAGAGAGGCCTTAATCACGTCTGTTGAGAATGCCATTCTAAGTAGCTTTCCGTTGAAGGATGTCCACCAGATTCGACTCGAGCTGAGACGACCCCTTGCCCTGCCAGGAATTACAACTTTTGTGCAAATGGTTGAAAACGGACCGAGATATGAGAGTGCAAGTCCAGCGAGAAAAAACATGTTTCTTTTTTTCTGGCGTTTTCTCGCTGACCGCTGAGTTGCCGAGAGTCCTTAATCACGTCTGTGGAGAATGTCATTCTAAGTAGGTTCCCGTTGAAGGATGTTCCCCATATTCGACAGTAGCTCAGAGGACCCCTTACCCTGCCAGGAATTACAAGATTTGTGCAAATCGGTTGAAGACTGACCGAGTTATCAGCGTGCAAGGAAAGCGGGGAAAAAACATGAAGTTGTTCGGTGTTTTCTTGCTGACCGCTGGGTTGCAGAGAAGCTTAAAACACGTCTGTGGAGAATGCCATTCCAAGTGGCTTCCCGTTAAAGGATGTCCACCAGATTCGACATGAGCTCTGCGGACCCCTTACCCTGCCGGGAATTAAAAGTTTTGTGAAGATCGGTCGAGAACTGACCGAGTTGTGGATGTGCAAGGCAGGCGAGAAAAAACCTGTCTTTTTTTTTTCTGGTGTTTTCATGCTGACCGCTGATGGGGTGCAGTGAGGCATTAATCACGTCTGTGGTGAATGTCGTTCTGAGTTGCTTCCCGTCGGGGGATGTTCCCCAGATTCGACAGGAGCTCAGAGGACCCCTTGCCCTGCTGGGAAGTACAAGTCTTGTGCAAATCGGTTGAAAACAGACCGACATGTGGTGGGTGCAAGGACAGCGAGAAAAATACATGACGTTTTTCGGTGTTTTCTTGAGTTGCTGTGTTGCAGAGAGGCAAACAGCACGTCTGTTGAGAACGGCATACTAAGTGGGTTCCCGTGGAGGGATGCGCACCAGATTTAATACGAGCTCTGAGGACCCCTTGCCCTGCCTGAAATTACAAGTTTTGTGCAAATCGGCTGAAAACGGACGGAGATATGAGCGTGCAAGGAAAGCGAGAAAATGCATGTCTCGCATGTCTCGTTTTCTTGCTGACCGCTGATGGGGTGCAGAGAGGCTTAAAATACGTCTGTTGAGAATGTCATTCTAAGTGGGTTGCCGTCGAGGGATGTGCACCAGATTCGACATGAGCTCTGTGGAGCCCTTGTCCTGCCTGAAATGTCAAGTTTGGTGCAAATCGGTTGAATACTGACCGAGTCATGGGCGTGCAAGGGATGCGGGAAAAAAAATACCTCATAGGTTTTTTGGTGTTTTCTTGAGTTGCTGAGTTGCAGAGAGGCATGGATCACGTCTGTGGAGATGGTCATTCTACGTAGCTTTTCCCACCAATATCGAAGAAAATGCCAGAATATCTAGATATTAATGGTACCCATATTGCAATACAGGAAAAAGTTAAATTGTTAGGAATAACTATAGATGATAAACTGAAATTTGATGAACATGTACAAAATATCTGTTCCAGGGCATCAAGACAGTTAAATGTGTTGTACAGATTTAAAGGTATTTTCTCTGAAAAAGAAAAGAAGAAGATTTACACAACTTTTATTTTAGCTAATTTCAACTATTGCCCAATTGTATGGCATTTCTGTAGTATGGCTCAGGTACGTAGAATGGAAAAGATCCAAGAACGAGCAGTAAGATTTATATACAATGATTTTAGAAGCTCATACTCTGAGCTGCTTGTCAAAAGTGATTTTAAATCTCTACATCTTAGGCGAATACACACCATAGCAAGTGAAGTTTTTAAAAGTTTAAAACGTGATAATAATAGACTTATATTACACCATAGCAAGTGAAGTTTTTAAAAGTTTAAAACGTGATAATAATAGACTTATATTACCAAGTTTTAAGAAAATTAAATATGGTAAAAATACATTCAGCTATTATGGTAGCCATATCTGGAACCTTCTACCAGTTGATATAAAGAATTGTGTAGAATTCACCAATTTTAAGCAAATGTTAAATTTATGG
>OX439012.1:768728-783728 GCA_949316495.1 Amphiduros pacificus | reverse complement strand
GACGTGAGGATCCACTCTCGCCTTCGGATAAAAACGTGAGAATAAAATTATTTTTGTGGGGCCAAGTTGCAACGAACCCCTGAGCGAGAGACTGGCAGTGGCCCGACATCGCTCCGTGTCGGGGGCAGGCTACATCCACCATTAACGTTCAAAAAATTGCCTTGCCATATGGAAGGTTGAAAACCCTCCATATACTATAAAATCCGGATTTTTGGGGTCGCGAAGAGCACCGTCAGATTTTTTTACCACATAGACAGAGCTCAATGTTCACCCGTTTCAAAACCTCCTGCCGATTTCTTTCTGTAAAGGGTGATATGAGTCTCGTTCTCTCCCCAAAAGCCCGAAGCTTGAGAAGTCTTCAAGTTATCCTTTGGATAAAAACGTGAGAGTAAAATTATTTTTGTGGGGCCAAGTTTGCAACGAACCCCTGAGCGAGAGACTGGCAGTGGCCCGACATCGCTCCGTGTCGGGGGCAGGCTACATCCACCATTAACGTTCAAAAAATTGCCTTGCCATATGGAAGGTTGAAAACCCTCCATATACTATAAAATCCGGATTTTTGGGGTCGCGAAGAGCACCGTCAGATTTTTTTACCACATAGACAGAGCTCAATGTTCACCCGTTTCAAAACCTCCTGCCGATTTCTTTCTGTAAAGGGTGATATGAGTCTCGTTCTCTCCCCAAAAGCCCGAAGCTTGAGAAGTCTTCAAGTTATCCTTTGGATAAAAACGTGAGAGTAAAATTATTTTTGTGGGGCCAAGTTTGCAACGAACCCCTGAGCGAGAGACTGGCAGTGGCCCGACATCGCTCCGTGTCGGGGGCAGGCTACATCCACCATTAACGTTCAAAAAATTGCCTTGCCATATGGAAGGTTGAAAACCCTCCATATACTATAAAATCCGGATTTTTGGGGTCGCGAAGAGCACCGTCAGATTTTTTTACCACATAGACAGAGCTCAATGTTCACCCGTTTCAAAACCTCCTGCCGATTTCTTTCTGTAAAGGGTGATATGAGTCTCGTTCTCTCCCCAAAAGCCCGAAGCTTGAGAAGTCTTCAAGTTATCCTTTGGATAAAAACGTGAGAGTAAAATTATTTTTGTGGGGCCAAGTTTGCAACGAACCCCTGAGCGAGAGACTGGCAGTGGCCCGACATCGCTCCGTGTCGGGGGCAGGCTACATCCACCATTAACGTTCAAAAAATTGCCTTGCCATATGGAAGGTTGAAAACCCTCCATATACTATAAAATCCGGATTTTTGGGGTCGCGAAGAGCACCGTCAGATTTTTTTACCACATAGACAGAGCTCAATGTTCACCCGTTTCAAAACCTCCTGCCGATTTCTTTCTGTAAAGGGTGATATGAGTCTCGTTCTCTCCCCAAAAGCCCGAAGCTTGAGAAGTCTTCAAGTTATCCTTTGGATAAAAACGTGAGAGTAAAATTATTTTTGTGGGGCCAAGTTTGCAACGAACCCCTGAGCGAGAGACTGGCAGTGGCCCGACATCGCTCCGTGTCGGGGGCAGGCTACATCCACCATTAACGTTCAAAAAATTGCCTTGCCATATGGAAGGTTGAAAACCCTCCATATACTATAAAATCCGGATTTTTGGGGTCGCGAAGAGCACCGTCAGATTTTTTTACCACATAGACAGAGCTCAATGTTCACCCGTTTCAAAACCTCCTGCCGATTTCTTTCTGTAAAGGGTGATATGAGTCTCGTTCTCTCCCCAAAAGCCCGAAGCTTGAGAAGTCTTCAAGTTATCCTTTGGATAAAAACGTGAGAGTAAAATTATTTTTGTGGGGCCAAGTTTGCAACGAACCCCTGAGCGAGAGACTGGCAGTGGCCCGACATCGCTCCGTGTCGGGGGCAGGCTACATCCACCATTAACGTTCAAAAAATTGCCTTGCCATATGGAAGGTTGAAAACCCTCCATATACTATAAAATCCGGATTTTTGGGGTCGCGAAGAGCACCGTCAGATTTTTTTACCACATAGACAGAGCTCAATGTTCACCCGTTTCAAAACCTCCTGCCGATTTCTTTCTGTAAAGGGTGATATGAGTCTCGTTCTCTCCCCAAAAGCCCGAAGCCTGAGAAGTCTTCAAGTTATCCTTTGGATAAAAACGTGAGAGTAAAATTATTTTTGTGGGGCCAAGTTTGCAACGAACCCCTGAGCGAGAGACTGGCAGTGGCCCGACATCGCTCCGTGTCGGGGGCAGGCTACATCCACCATTCACGTTCAAAAAGTGCCTGCCTGTATGGAAGGTAAAGTCTTGACAGTGGCAAGGCCCCGGGAGCGGTCGAGAGACTCGTCCCTGCAATAGCGGTACACATTTTCACCATTGTCATATATCGAGAATACCCCATACATAGTAAAATCCGGATTTTTGGGGTCACGAAGAGCACCGTCGAAAAATTTTAAAATGCTCCTAGGACAAAACGGTTGCTATTTTTGACTTGGCAATCGATCTCTGAGTGTAAAAACCTATTTTTGAAATTCCCGACGCCGACCATCGCGGGGAGGCCCTCTCCTACCGCTGGGACATTAAATGCTTAATAACTCGAGAACGGCTCGAGATATCTGCTTCAAACTTGCATTGCCAGATTTTGTGGATCAAGGCGGTCATTTCTATGTCTGTGACTTGTCTGTGACTAGCGGGCGTCGGGCGTTCATCGCGACCCAGAGGGTGAGCTACGCCGGCAGCTACAAGAACCGCACGTACGATTTTCGATTTTTTTTGCAGACTCACGCGGACCGATGCCCTGAACGTGTCTACCAAGTTTGGGACCGATCGCCCGAACCGTTTCGACGCCAGACGGGTTTTGCCGTTGGGACCCGTAAAATTGTAGCGCGAATAGCTCCGAGCCCTTTTGCCCGATTTCGCTCCAACTTGAAATGTAAGCATTTCTCACCATTATCTAAGAGCCCACCAAAGCTGGTGTGGCTGGGTTGAAAACTCGGGGGTGTTTAGAGGGAACCCCGACGCTGGACTTTGTTTATTTTTGACCCCCTTTAGAGCCTATGGGACAGGGCCAGCATGTGAAGCAATGGGCCGATTTCCTTCAAACTTGAAAATTGATCACCTCTCAACATTGTCTCAGAGCCCACAAAAGCATGGAAATGTGGAGTCAATGCTTCGAGGTGTTTGTAGGAGAGCCCAGGGCTGGACTTTGCCATTTTTACACCACTCGCGGTTAGCATTTACAGATAAAACACCTCAGGATTTCAACCTGGTCATGCGAAGAGCACCGTCGCCAAATTTTTAAATGGTGCTAGGACAAAACGGTGGAGACCATTCAATTGGCAAGTGTTTTCTGAGTGAAAAAAAACTATTTGTGAAATTCCCGACGCCGACCATGGCGTTGAGGACCACACCCCTCTGTCAGACACTCAAAGCTGCCTAACTCGAGAACGAATGAAGATATCTGCTTCAAACTTGCATGGCCAGACTCAGTGGGTCAAGGCGGTCATTTCTATGTCTGTGACTTGTCGGTGACAAGCGGGCGTCGGGCGCTCATCGCGACCCAGAGGGTGAGCTACGCCGGCAGCTACAAGAACCGCACGTACGATTTTCGAACTTTTTTGCAAACTCACGCGGACTGATGCCCTGAACGTGTCTACCAAGTTTGGGACCGATCGCCCGAACCGTTTCGACGCCAGACGGGTTTTGCCGTTGGGACCCGTAAAATTGTAGCGCGAATAGCGCCGAGCCCTTTCGCTCGATTTCGCTCTGACTTGAAATGTGAGCATTTCTCACCATTATCTAAGAGCCGACTAAAGCAGGTGTGGCTGGGTTGAAAACTCGGGGGTGTTTAGAGGGAACCCCGACGCTGGACTTGGTTATTTTTTGACCCCAGTGAGACCCTATGGGACAGGTCCAGCATGTGAAGCAATAGGCCGATTTCCTTCAAACTTGAAAAATGATCACCTCTCAACATTGTCTCAGAACCCACAAAAGCATGAAAATGTGGAGTCAATGCTTGGAGGTGTTTGTAGGGGAGCCCAGGGCTGGACTTTGCCATTTTTACACCACTCGCGGTTAGCATTTACAGACAAAAAACCTTAGGATTTCAACCTGGGTATGCGAAGAGCACCGTCGCCAAATTTCAAAATGGTGCTAGGACAAAACGGTGGGCACCATTCAATTGGCAAGTGTTTTCTGAGTGAAAAAAACTATTTTTGAAATTCCCGACGCCGACCATCGCGGGGAGGCCCTCTCCTACCGCTGGGACATTAAATGCTTAATAACTCGAGAACAACTCGAGATATCTGCTTCAAACTTGCATGGCCAGACTCAGTGGGTCAAGGCGGTCATTTCTATGCCCGTGAACCGTCGGTGACTCGTGGGCGTCGGGTGCTCATCGCCACCCAGAGGGTGAGCTACGCCGGCAACGACAAGAACCGCACGTACGATTTTCGAACTTTTCTGCAGACTCACGCGGACTGACGCCCTGAACGTGTCTACCAAGTTTGGGACCGATCGCCCGAACCGTTTCGACGCCAGACGGGTTTTGCCGTTGGGACCCGTAAAATTGTAGCGCGAATAGCGCCGAGCCCTTTTGCCCGATTTCGCTCCAATTTGAAATGTAAGCATTTCTCACCATTATCTAAGAGCCCACCAAAGCTGGTGTGGCTAGCTTGAAAACTCGGGGGTGTTTAGAGGAAACCCAGACGCTGGACTTTGTTCTTTTTTGACCCATGTGAGACCGTATGGGACAGGTCCAGCATGTGAAGCAAGAGGCCGATTTCCTTCAAACTTGAAAAATGATCACCTCTCAACATTGTCTCAGAGCCCACAAAAGCATGAAAATGTGGAGTCAATGCTTGGAGGTGTTTGAAGGTGAGCCCAAGGCTGGACTTTGCCATTTTTACAAGTCGTCGGGGTTGCTGGCCGCTGATGGGGTGCAGGGAGGCATAGATCACCTCTGTGGAGAATGCCATTCCAAGTGGGTTGCCGTCGAGGGATGTCCACCAGATTCGACCTGAGCTGTGAGGATCCCTCGCCCTGCCAGGATTTACAAGTTTCGTGCAAATCGGTTGAAAAGGGCCCGAGATAGGAGAGTGCAAGGGATGCGAGAAAAAAACGTCACGTTTTCTGGTGTTTTGATGCTGACCACTGGGTTGCAGAGAGGCATAGATCATCTGTGTGGTGAATGTCATTCTAGGTAGGTCCACGTCGAGGGATGTTCCCCAGATTCGACATGAGCTCAGAGAACCCCTTACCCTGCCAGGAATTACAAGATTTGTGCAAATCGGTCGAAAACTGACCGAGATATGGATGGGCAAGGCAAGCGAGACAAAACATGTTTCTTTTTTCTGCCGTTTTCTCGCTGACCGCTGAGTTGCAGGGAGGCTTGAAGCACGTCTGTGGAGAATGTCATTCTATGTGGGTTCACGTCGAGGGATGTTCCCCAGATTCGACATGAGCTCAGAGGACCCCTTGGCCTGCCTGAAATGTCAAGTTTTGTGCAAATCGATTGAAAACTGACCGAGATATGAGAGGGCAAAGGGAGGCGAGAAAATAACATGTCTTTTTCTCGGGTGTTTTTTTGTTGCCGACCGCTGGGTTGATCACGTCTGCGGAGAATGCCATCCTAAGTGGGTTCACGTCGAGGGATGTTCCCCAGATTCGACATGAGCTCAGAGGACCCCTTGCCCTGCCAGGATTTACAAGTTTTATCCAAATCGGTTGAAAACTGACCGAGATAGGAGCGTGCCATGAAAGCGAGAAAATGACATGTCTTTTTCTCGGGTGTTTTCACGCTGACCGCTGAGTTGCAGGCAGGCTTGAGACACGTCTGTGGAGAATGTCAGTCTAAGTGGGTTCCCGTGAAGGGATGTTCACCAGATTTGGAACGAGCTGAGAGGAGCCCTTGCCCTGCCTGAAATGTCCAGTTATGTGCAAATCGGTTGAAAACTGACCGAGATAAGAGCGTGCAAGCAAAGCGAGAAAATAACATGTTTCTTTTCTCTGGTGTTTTCTTGCTGACCGCTGGGTTAATCACGTCTGCGGAGAATGCCATTCTAAGTGGGTTCCCGTTGAAGGATGTTGCCCATATTCGACATGAGCTCAGAGGACCCCTTGCCCTGCTAGGAATTACAAGATTTGTGCAAATCGGTTGAAAACTGACCGAGATAGGAGCGTGCAAGGAAAGCGAGAAAATGACATGTCTTTTTCGCTGGTGTTTTCACGCTGACCGCTGAGTTGCAGGCAGGCTTGAAACACGTCTGTGGAGAATGTCGTTCTAAGTGGGTTCCCGTTCAGGGATGTTCACCAGATTTGGAACGAGCTGAGAGGAGCCCTTGCCCTGCCTGAAATGTCCAGTTTTGTGCAAATCGACTGAAAACTGATCGAGATAGGAGAGGGCAAAGGGAGGCGAGAAAATAACATGTCTTTTTCTCTGGTGTTTTTTTGTTGCCGACCGCTGGGTTGATCACGTCTGTGGAGAAGGCCATTCCAAGTGGGTTCTCGTCGAGGGATGTCCACCAAATTCGACATGAGCTCAGAGGACCCCTTACCCTGCCAATCATTACAAGTTTTGTGCAAATCGGTCGATAACTGACCGAGATATGGATGGGCAAGGCAAGCGAGAAAAAACATGTTTCTTTTTTCGGGCGTTTTCTCGCTGACCGCTGAGTTGCAAGGAGGCTTGAACCACGTCTGGGGAGAATGTCGTTCTAAGTGAGTTGCCGTGAAGGGATGTTCACCAGATTTGGAACGAGCTCAGAGGAGCCCTCGCCCTGCCTGAAATGTCCAGTTTTGTGCAAATCGGTTGAAAACTGACCGAGATAGGAGCGTGCAAGGAAAGCGAGAAAATAACATGTCTGTCTTTTTCTCTGGTGTTTTCTCGCCGACCGCTGAGTTGCAGGGAGGCTTAGATCACGTCTGTTGTGAATGTCATTCTAAGTGGGTTCCCGTGAAGGGATGTCCACCAGATTTGACACGAGCTCAGAGGACCCCTTACCGTGCCGGGAATTAAAAGTTCTGTGCAAATCGGTTCAAAACTGACTGAGATATGGATGTGCAAGGGATGCGAGAAAAAAAGGTCACGTTTTTCGGTGCTTTCATGCTGACCGCTGATGGGGTGCAGAGAGGCCTTAATCACGTCTGTGGAGAATGCCATTCTAAGTTGCTTCCCGTCGGGGGATGTTCCCCAGATTCGACATGAGCTCAGAGGACCCCTTGCCCTGCTACGAATTACAAGTTTTGTGCAAATCGGTCGAAAACTGACCGAGATATGAGCGTGCAAGGAAAGCGAGAAAATAACATGTCTGTCTTTTTCTCTGGTGTTTTCTCGCCGACCGCTGAGTTGCAGGGAGGCTTAAGATCACGTCTGTTGTGAATGCCATTCCAAGTGGGTTCCATTGAAGGGATGTCCACCAGATTTGACACGAGCTCAGAGGACCCCTTGCCCTGCCAGGAATGACAAGTTCTGTGCAAATCGGTTGAAAACTGCCCGAGATAGGAGAGTGCAAAGGGATGCGAGGAAAAACATCACGTTTTCTGGTGTTTTCATGCTGACCGCTGGGTTGCAGAGAGGCATAGATCATCTGTGTGGTGAATGTCATTCTGAGTGGGTTCTCTTCAAGGGATGATAATTAATAATGATAATAATAATGATAATAATAATGATGATGATGAAGATGATGATGATGATGATGATGATGATGATGATGATAAATAATAATAATAATAATAATAATAATAATAATAATAATAATAATAATTAATAATAATAATAATAATAATAATAATAATAATAATAATAATAATAATAATAATAATAATAATGATAATGATAATGATAATGATAATGATAATGATGATGATGATGATGATGATGATGATGATAATAATAATAATAATAATAAAAATAATTATAATAATGATAATTAATAATGATAATAATAATGATAATAATAATGATGATGATAATTATAATGATGATGATGATGATAATAATAAAATTAATAATAATAATAATAATGATAGTTAATAATGATAATAATAATGATAATGATGATGATGGTGATAATAATAAAAATAATAATAATAATGATAATAATAATGATGATGATGATGATGATGACGATGATGATGATAATAATAATAATAATAATAATAATAAAAATAATAACAATAATAATAATAATAAAATAATAAAAATAATAAAAATAATAATAATAATAATAATAATAATAATAATAATAATAATAATAATAATAATAATAATAATAATAATAATAATAATAATAATAATAATAATAATAATAATAATAATAATAATAATAATAATAATAATAATAATAATAATAATAATAATAATAATAATAATAATAATAATAAATAAGTATTTTAACTTCAATTCTGGCATGGATAGGCAGCCAGTGTGAGTCTTTTAGTTTTTGTGAGATATGGTCAAACTTCCGAGTTTTTGTCACAACTCTTGCCGCCGCATTTTCTATGTATTGCAATTTTTTTTTAAATTTTCGATTTAGGGAGGAGTCCAGCAAGCAGGCCATTTCCATAGTCCAGAGTAGATGTGATGAATGCATGCATGCGTCAGAGTTATTGCAGTCTTCTCGTTTAGACCATAGTCCAGAGTAGATGTGATGAATGCATGCATGCATGCTTCAGAGTTATTGCAGTCTTCTCGTCAAGACAGTGTCTGATTGCAGATAGGTTTCTTATATGATAGTACCCATTTTTACACATTTCTCTTAGCTGCGCCTTCATATCCAAATTCTAAGTGGGTTGCCGTGAAGGGATGTTCACCAGATTTGATACGAGCGCCGAGGACCCCTTACCCTGTCAGGATTGACAAGTTTGATCCAAATCGGTTGAAAAGGGACCGAGATACGAGAGTGCAAGGGATGCGAGAAAAAAACGTCACGTTGTTCGGGCGTTTTCTTGCCGACCGCTGGGTTGCAGAGAGGCATAGATGACCTGTGTGGTGAATGTCATTCTAAGTGCGTTCCCTTCCAGGGATGTCCACCAGATTTGAGACGAGCTCAGAGGACCTGCCAGAAATTACAACTTTTGTGCCAATCGGTTGAGAACTGGCCGAGATATGGATGTGCAAGGCAAGCGAGAAAAAAACATGTTTCTTTTCGTCTGGCGTTTTCTCGCTGACCACTGAGTTGCCGAGAGGCCTTAATCACGTCTGTGGAGAATGCCATTCTAAGTAGCTTTCCGTTGAAGGATGTCCACCAGATTCGACTCGAGCTGAGACGACCCCTTGCCCTGCCAGGAATTACAACTTTTGTGCAAATGGTTGAAAACGGACCGAGATATGAGAGTGCAAGTCCAGCGAGAAAAAACATGTTTCTTTTTTTCTGGCGTTTTCTCGCTGACCGCTGAGTTGCCGAGAGGCCTTAATCACGTCTGTGGAGAATGCCATTCTTAGTAGCTTCCCGTTGAAGGATGTCCACCAGATTCGAGCTGATCTGAGACGACCCCTTGCCCTGCCAGGAATTACAACTTTTGTGCAAATCGGTTGGAAACAGACCGAGATATGAGCGTGCAAGGAAAGCGAGAAAATGACATGTCTTTTTCTCTGGTGTTTTCATGCTGACCGCCGAGTTGCAGGGAGGCTTGAAACACGTCTGTGGAGAATGTCATTCCAAGTGGGTTCCCGTGAAGGGATGTCCACCAGATTTAATACGAGCTGTGAGGAGCCCTTGCCCTGCCAGCAATTACAGGTTCTGTGCAAATCGGTTGAAAACTGCCCGAGATAGGAGAGGGCAAAGGGATGCGAGAAAAAACATCCCGTTTTCTGGTGTTTTCATGCTGACCGCTGGGTTGCAGAGAGGCAAAGATCATGTGTGTGGTGAATGTCATTCTAAGTGGGTTCCCTTCCAGGGATGTCCACCAGATTTGAGACGAGCTCAGAGAACCCCTTACCCTGCCAATAATTACAAGTTTGGTGCAAATCGGTCGAAAACTGACCGAGATATGGATGTGCAAAGGCAAGCGAGAAAAAAACATGTTTCTTTTCTTCTGGCGTTTTCTCGCTGACGGCTGGGTTGCAGAGAGGCACAGATCACGTCTGTGGAGAATGCCTATCTAAGTAGCTTCCCGTGAAGGGATGTTCACCAGATTTGGAACGAGCTCAGAGGAGCCCTTGCCCTGCCTGAAATGTCAAGTTTCATCCAAATCGATTGAAAACTGACCGAGATATGAGCGTGCAAGGAAAGCGAGAAAAATACATGTCTCTTTTTTTTTTTTTTTTTCTGGTGTTTTCTCGCCGACCGCAGAGTTGCAGGGAGGCTTAGGTCACGTCTGCGGAGAATGCCATTCTAAGTGGGTTCCTCTTAAAGGATGTCCTCCAGATTTGGAACGAGCTCAGGGGACCCCTCGCCCTGCCTGAAATTTCCACTTTTATCCAAATCGGTTGAAAACTGACCGAGTTATGAGCGTGCAAGGAAAGCGAGAAAATACTTGACGTTTTTCGGGCCTTTTCTTGCTGACCGCTGGGTTGCCGAGAGGCCTTAATCACGTCTGTGGTAGAATGTCATTCTACGTAGCTTCCCGTCGAAGGATGTCCACCAGATTCGACCCGAGCTGAGAGGACCCCTTACCCTGCCAACAATTACAAGTTTTGTGCAAATCGGTCCAAAACTGACCGAGATATGGATGTGCAAGGCAAGCGAGAAAAAAACATCTCGTTTTCTGGTGTTTTCATGCTGACCGCAGATGGGGTGCAGGGAGGCATCAATCACGTCTGTGGTAGAATGTCATTCTACGTAGCTTCCCGTTGAGGGGTGTCCACCAGATTCGACCCGAGCTGAGACGACCCCTTACCCTGCCAGGATTTACAAGTTTTATCCAAATCGGTTGAAAACGGACCGAGATATGAGCGTGCAAGGAAAGCGAGAAAAATACATGTCTTTTTTTTCTGGTGTTCTCTCGCCGACCGCTGAGTTGCAGGGAGGCTTAGATCACGTCTGTTGTGAATGTCATTCTAAGTGGGTTCCCGTGAAGGGATGTCCACCAGATTTGACACGAGCTCAGAGGACCCCTTGCCCTGCCTGAAATGTCAAGTTTTATCCAAATCGATTGAAAACTGACCGAGTTCTGAGCGTGCAAGGGATGCGAGAAAATACATGACGTTTTTCGGGCGTTTTCTTGCTGACCGCTGGGTTGCAGGGAGGCTTAAACCACGTCTGTTGTGAATGTCATTCCAAGTGGGTTCCCTTCCGGGGATGTCCACCAGATTTGAGACGAGCTCAGAGGACCCCTTGCCCTGCCAGAAATTACAACTTTTGTGCAAATCGCTTGAAAACGGACCGAGATATGAAAGGGCAATGCAAGCGAGAAAAAAACATGTTTCTTTAGTCTGGCGTCTTCTTCCTGACCGCTGAGTTGCAGGGAGGCTTGAACCACGTCTGGGGAGAATGTCATTCTAAGTGGGTTGCCGTTCAGGGATGTTCGCCAGATTTGGAACGAGCTCAGAGGACCCCTTGCCCTGCCTGAAATGTCAATTTTTATCCGAATCGATTGAAAACTGACCGAGTTCTGAGCGTGCAAGGAAAGCGAGAAAATACTTGACGTTTTTCGGGCGTTTTCTTGCTGACCGCTGGGTTGCAGAGAGGCCTTAATCACGTCTGTTGAGAATGCCATTCTAAGTAGCTTTCCGTTGAAGGATGTCCACCAGATTCGACTCGAGCTGAGACGACCCCTTGCCCTGCCAGGAATTACAACTTTTGTGCAAATGGTTGAAAACGGACCGAGATATGAGAGTGCAAGTCCAGCGAGAAAAAACATGTTTCTTTTTTTCTGGCGTTTTCTCGCTGACCGCTGAGTTGCCGAGAGTCCTTAATCACGTCTGTGGAGAATGTCATTCTAAGTAGGTTCCCGTTGAAGGATGTTCCCCATATTCGACAGTAGCTCAGAGGACCCCTTACCCTGCCAGGAATTACAAGATTTGTGCAAATCGGTTGAAGACTGACCGAGTTATCAGCGTGCAAGGAAAGCGGGGAAAAAACATGAAGTTGTTCGGTGTTTTCTTGCTGACCGCTGGGTTGCAGAGAAGCTTAAAACACGTCTGTGGAGAATGCCATTCCAAGTGGCTTCCCGTTAAAGGATGTCCACCAGATTCGACATGAGCTCTGCGGACCCCTTACCCTGCCGGGAATTAAAAGTTTTGTGAAGATCGGTCGAGAACTGACCGAGTTGTGGATGTGCAAGGCAGGCGAGAAAAAACCTGTCTTTTTTTTTTCTGGTGTTTTCATGCTGACCGCTGATGGGGTGCAGTGAGGCATTAATCACGTCTGTGGTGAATGTCGTTCTGAGTTGCTTCCCGTCGGGGGATGTTCCCCAGATTCGACAGGAGCTCAGAGGACCCCTTGCCCTGCTGGGAAGTACAAGTCTTGTGCAAATCGGTTGAAAACAGACCGACATGTGGTGGGTGCAAGGACAGCGAGAAAAATACATGACGTTTTTCGGTGTTTTCTTGAGTTGCTGTGTTGCAGAGAGGCAAACAGCACGTCTGTTGAGAACGGCATACTAAGTGGGTTCCCGTGGAGGGATGCGCACCAGATTTAATACGAGCTCTGAGGACCCCTTGCCCTGCCTGAAATTACAAGTTTTGTGCAAATCGGCTGAAAACGGACGGAGATATGAGCGTGCAAGGAAAGCGAGAAAATGCATGTCTCGCATGTCTCGTTTTCTTGCTGACCGCTGATGGGGTGCAGAGAGGCTTAAAATACGTCTGTTGAGAATGTCATTCTAAGTGGGTTGCCGTCGAGGGATGTGCACCAGATTCGACATGAGCTCTGTGGAGCCCTTGTCCTGCCTGAAATGTCAAGTTTGGTGCAAATCGGTTGAATACTGACCGAGTCATGGGCGTGCAAGGGATGCGGGAAAAAAAATACCTCATAGGTTTTTTGGTGTTTTCTTGAGTTGCTGAGTTGCAGAGAGGCATGGATCACGTCTGTGGAGATGGTCATTCTACGTAGCTTTTCCCACCAATATCGAAGAAAATGCCAGAATATCTAGATATTAATGGTACCCATATTGCAATACAGGAAAAAGTTAAATTGTTAGGAATAACTATAGATGATAAACTGAAATTTGATGAACATGTACAAAATATCTGTTCCAGGGCATCAAGACAGTTAAATGTGTTGTACAGATTTAAAGGTATTTTCTCTGAAAAAGAAAAGAAGAAGATTTACACAACTTTTATTTTAGCTAATTTCAACTATTGCCCAATTGTATGGCATTTCTGTAGTATGGCTCAGGTACGTAGAATGGAAAAGATCCAAGAACGAGCAGTAAGATTTATATACAATGATTTTAGAAGCTCATACTCTGAGCTGCTTGTCAAAAGTGATTTTAAATCTCTACATCTTAGGCGAATACACACCATAGCAAGTGAAGTTTTTAAAAGTTTAAAACGTGATAATAATAGACTTATATTACACCATAGCAAGTGAAGTTTTTAAAAGTTTAAAACGTGATAATAATAGACTTATATTACCAAGTTTTAAGAAAATTAAATATGGTAAAAATACATTCAGCTATTATGGTAGCCATATCTGGAACCTTCTACCAGTTGATATAAAGAATTGTGTAGAATTCACCAATTTTAAGCAAATGTTAAATTTATGGGACCATGTTAAATTTATGGGAAGGTCCCAAGTGCAAATGTGTAATGGGTGATTTTATACCTTGATTAAATATTGTATTGTTGTAAATATTGTACATATTCCCATATAATCAATTAATAGCTTTTAGCTAATGTTTCTTGTACACTGAATTGATTTAAAATAAAATTATTTGTATTTTTGTATTTGTATTTTGTAATTGAAAGAGAAGAAACCCAAACAGTTCCTCACATCATCATCATCATCTGAGCAGCAGCTGCCCACCCCAAACAAAAACAAAAAAAACAAAAAAACAAAAAACTGCCAGGAGTGGCTGAATAGGATGCTTCGTGATGTATTATTCTTTCCCTTTCAAGGTATTATTGGTGCCTGCCTGCTGACCACTCTCACGATGTTTTTTCTTTGGTTTTCACCAACAATGTCCAAAAACTTATTTTTGTCGAAAATGAACAGAAAAAATGTTTGGGACGAGAAAGGTGAAATCTGACCAGGGCAACCCGCATGCTCGACGGCTGGCGGGGCTGGGGACCGCTGCAATGCCGCCAAGCCTCTCCATCTCTCCATTCTGACCACTCTCGTGATGACCAACAAAAACTTTCTTTATAATCATCTTCTTCTTCACCAAAAGTACCAATAGTGCATTTCTGATCAAAACACATTTTTTGTTCCCAAAAAGTGAAATCTCACAAAGGCGGAGGTGATATGCCTGCCTTTTTCCCTCTACCGCTGACTGACGGGGCTAGGACTGCTCCACTGCCGCCAAGCCTTCGCTCACATGTCTTGCCTCCCTTCCCTCCTTTCACCACGTAGGTAGGACACAGTGCATGAATGATACAAACGCATGGAGATTTTAGTGAACCCTCACAGCTATTGAACAGAAGAAAGTGTTTTTTGACCAAAAAGAAATTACTCTCTCCCCACATCTCTTGTGCCTTGTGCAATGAATTTGGCCTCCTTTCCACACAGTCTCGGGAAGAGAAGAAGTAGGAGCTGCTTGGTTTTATTTTTATTATTAGTGATTGAGTGATTGAGCTTGTTTGTTGGAAAATCTCGGGGCCATTTGTCCTCGACCGCCAAAACCTCCATTCTGACCACTCTCATGATACCCAAGAATTTTATAAAAAAATAATTTTTTTTCTTTTCCTTCTTCACCAAAAGTACGAAAAAATACATTTCTGACCAAAATGATCACAACACACTTTTTGGTCCACAGTGCAGGGGTGATTTCTTCTCTACCGCTGACCGGGGCTAGGACTGCTTGCACTGCCGCCAAGCCTTCGCTCAGACTGCCTCCCTTCTTCTGCCAGCCACCACACACTGTGTGGACCACAGTGACTCAATGAAAGAAATGCAGTGAACCTAACAATTATTGAACAGAAGAAAGTGGGGTT
>OX439012.1:753728-758728 GCA_949316495.1 Amphiduros pacificus | reverse complement strand
AAGCTTGAGAAGTCTTCAAGTTATCCTTTGGATAAAAACGTGAGAGTAAAATTATTTTTGTGGGGCCAAGTTTGCAACGAACCCCTGAGCGAGAGACTGGCAGTGGCCCGACATCGCTCCGTGTCGGGGGCAGGCTACATCCACCATTAACGTTCAAAAAATTGCCTTGCCATATGGAAGGTTGAAAACCCTCCATATACTATAAAATCCGGATTTTTGGGGTCGCGAAGAGCACCGTCAGATTTTTTTACCACATAGACAGAGCTCAATGTTCACCCGTTTCAAAACCTCCTGCCGATTTCTTTCTGTAAAGGGTGATATGAGTCTCGTTCTCTCCCCAAAAGCCCGAAGCTTGAGAAGTCTTCAAGTTATCCTTTGGATAAAAACGTGAGAGTAAAATTATTTTTGTGGGGCCAAGTTTGCAACGAACCCCTGAGCGAGAGACTGGCAGTGGCCCGACATCGCTCCGTGTCGGGGGCAGGCTACATCCACCATTAACGTTCAAAAAATTGCCTTGCCATATGGAAGGTTGAAAACCCTCCATATACTATAAAATCCGGATTTTTGGGGTCGCGAAGAGCACCGTCAGATTTTTTTACCACATAGACAGAGCTCAATGTTCACCCGTTTCAAAACCTCCTGCCGATTTCTTTCTGTAAAGGGTGATATGAGTCTCGTTCTCTCCCCAAAAGCCCGAAGCCTGAGAAGTCTTCAAGTTATCCTTTGGATAAAAACGTGAGAGTAAAATTATTTTTGTGGGGCCAAGTTTGCAACGAACCCCTGAGCGAGAGACTGGCAGTGGCCCGACATCGCTCCGTGTCGGGGGCAGGCTACATCCACCATTCACGTTCAAAAAGTGCCTGCCTGTATGGAAGGTAAAGTCTTGACAGTGGCAAGGCCCCGGGAGCGGTCGAGAGACTCGTCCCTGCAATAGCGGTACACATTTTCACCATTGTCATATATCGAGAATACCCCATACATAGTAAAATCCGGATTTTTGGGGTCACGAAGAGCACCGTCGAAAAATTTTAAAATGCTCCTAGGACAAAACGGTTGCTATTTTTGACTTGGCAATCGATCTCTGAGTGTAAAAACCTATTTTTGAAATTCCCGACGCCGACCATCGCGGGGAGGCCCTCTCCTACCGCTGGGACATTAAATGCTTAATAACTCGAGAACGGCTCGAGATATCTGCTTCAAACTTGCATTGCCAGATTTTGTGGATCAAGGCGGTCATTTCTATGTCTGTGACTTGTCTGTGACTAGCGGGCGTCGGGCGTTCATCGCGACCCAGAGGGTGAGCTACGCCGGCAGCTACAAGAACCGCACGTACGATTTTCGATTTTTTTTGCAGACTCACGCGGACCGATGCCCTGAACGTGTCTACCAAGTTTGGGACCGATCGCCCGAACCGTTTCGACGCCAGACGGGTTTTGCCGTTGGGACCCGTAAAATTGTAGCGCGAATAGCTCCGAGCCCTTTTGCCCGATTTCGCTCCAACTTGAAATGTAAGCATTTCTCACCATTATCTAAGAGCCCACCAAAGCTGGTGTGGCTGGGTTGAAAACTCGGGGGTGTTTAGAGGGAACCCCGACGCTGGACTTTGTTTATTTTTGACCCCCTTTAGAGCCTATGGGACAGGGCCAGCATGTGAAGCAATGGGCCGATTTCCTTCAAACTTGAAAATTGATCACCTCTCAACATTGTCTCAGAGCCCACAAAAGCATGGAAATGTGGAGTCAATGCTTCGAGGTGTTTGTAGGAGAGCCCAGGGCTGGACTTTGCCATTTTTACACCACTCGCGGTTAGCATTTACAGATAAAACACCTCAGGATTTCAACCTGGTCATGCGAAGAGCACCGTCGCCAAATTTTTAAATGGTGCTAGGACAAAACGGTGGAGACCATTCAATTGGCAAGTGTTTTCTGAGTGAAAAAAAACTATTTGTGAAATTCCCGACGCCGACCATGGCGTTGAGGACCACACCCCTCTGTCAGACACTCAAAGCTGCCTAACTCGAGAACGAATGAAGATATCTGCTTCAAACTTGCATGGCCAGACTCAGTGGGTCAAGGCGGTCATTTCTATGTCTGTGACTTGTCGGTGACAAGCGGGCGTCGGGCGCTCATCGCGACCCAGAGGGTGAGCTACGCCGGCAGCTACAAGAACCGCACGTACGATTTTCGAACTTTTTTGCAAACTCACGCGGACTGATGCCCTGAACGTGTCTACCAAGTTTGGGACCGATCGCCCGAACCGTTTCGACGCCAGACGGGTTTTGCCGTTGGGACCCGTAAAATTGTAGCGCGAATAGCGCCGAGCCCTTTCGCTCGATTTCGCTCTGACTTGAAATGTGAGCATTTCTCACCATTATCTAAGAGCCGACTAAAGCAGGTGTGGCTGGGTTGAAAACTCGGGGGTGTTTAGAGGGAACCCCGACGCTGGACTTGGTTATTTTTTGACCCCAGTGAGACCCTATGGGACAGGTCCAGCATGTGAAGCAATAGGCCGATTTCCTTCAAACTTGAAAAATGATCACCTCTCAACATTGTCTCAGAACCCACAAAAGCATGAAAATGTGGAGTCAATGCTTGGAGGTGTTTGTAGGGGAGCCCAGGGCTGGACTTTGCCATTTTTACACCACTCGCGGTTAGCATTTACAGACAAAAAACCTTAGGATTTCAACCTGGGTATGCGAAGAGCACCGTCGCCAAATTTCAAAATGGTGCTAGGACAAAACGGTGGGCACCATTCAATTGGCAAGTGTTTTCTGAGTGAAAAAAACTATTTTTGAAATTCCCGACGCCGACCATCGCGGGGAGGCCCTCTCCTACCGCTGGGACATTAAATGCTTAATAACTCGAGAACAACTCGAGATATCTGCTTCAAACTTGCATGGCCAGACTCAGTGGGTCAAGGCGGTCATTTCTATGCCCGTGAACCGTCGGTGACTCGTGGGCGTCGGGTGCTCATCGCCACCCAGAGGGTGAGCTACGCCGGCAACGACAAGAACCGCACGTACGATTTTCGAACTTTTCTGCAGACTCACGCGGACTGACGCCCTGAACGTGTCTACCAAGTTTGGGACCGATCGCCCGAACCGTTTCGACGCCAGACGGGTTTTGCCGTTGGGACCCGTAAAATTGTAGCGCGAATAGCGCCGAGCCCTTTTGCCCGATTTCGCTCCAATTTGAAATGTAAGCATTTCTCACCATTATCTAAGAGCCCACCAAAGCTGGTGTGGCTAGCTTGAAAACTCGGGGGTGTTTAGAGGAAACCCAGACGCTGGACTTTGTTCTTTTTTGACCCATGTGAGACCGTATGGGACAGGTCCAGCATGTGAAGCAAGAGGCCGATTTCCTTCAAACTTGAAAAATGATCACCTCTCAACATTGTCTCAGAGCCCACAAAAGCATGAAAATGTGGAGTCAATGCTTGGAGGTGTTTGAAGGTGAGCCCAAGGCTGGACTTTGCCATTTTTACAAGTCGTCGGGGTTGCTGGCCGCTGATGGGGTGCAGGGAGGCATAGATCACCTCTGTGGAGAATGCCATTCCAAGTGGGTTGCCGTCGAGGGATGTCCACCAGATTCGACCTGAGCTGTGAGGATCCCTCGCCCTGCCAGGATTTACAAGTTTCGTGCAAATCGGTTGAAAAGGGCCCGAGATAGGAGAGTGCAAGGGATGCGAGAAAAAAACGTCACGTTTTCTGGTGTTTTGATGCTGACCACTGGGTTGCAGAGAGGCATAGATCATCTGTGTGGTGAATGTCATTCTAGGTAGGTCCACGTCGAGGGATGTTCCCCAGATTCGACATGAGCTCAGAGAACCCCTTACCCTGCCAGGAATTACAAGATTTGTGCAAATCGGTCGAAAACTGACCGAGATATGGATGGGCAAGGCAAGCGAGACAAAACATGTTTCTTTTTTCTGCCGTTTTCTCGCTGACCGCTGAGTTGCAGGGAGGCTTGAAGCACGTCTGTGGAGAATGTCATTCTATGTGGGTTCACGTCGAGGGATGTTCCCCAGATTCGACATGAGCTCAGAGGACCCCTTGGCCTGCCTGAAATGTCAAGTTTTGTGCAAATCGATTGAAAACTGACCGAGATATGAGAGGGCAAAGGGAGGCGAGAAAATAACATGTCTTTTTCTCGGGTGTTTTTTTGTTGCCGACCGCTGGGTTGATCACGTCTGCGGAGAATGCCATCCTAAGTGGGTTCACGTCGAGGGATGTTCCCCAGATTCGACATGAGCTCAGAGGACCCCTTGCCCTGCCAGGATTTACAAGTTTTATCCAAATCGGTTGAAAACTGACCGAGATAGGAGCGTGCCATGAAAGCGAGAAAATGACATGTCTTTTTCTCGGGTGTTTTCACGCTGACCGCTGAGTTGCAGGCAGGCTTGAGACACGTCTGTGGAGAATGTCAGTCTAAGTGGGTTCCCGTGAAGGGATGTTCACCAGATTTGGAACGAGCTGAGAGGAGCCCTTGCCCTGCCTGAAATGTCCAGTTATGTGCAAATCGGTTGAAAACTGACCGAGATAAGAGCGTGCAAGCAAAGCGAGAAAATAACATGTTTCTTTTCTCTGGTGTTTTCTTGCTGACCGCTGGGTTAATCACGTCTGCGGAGAATGCCATTCTAAGTGGGTTCCCGTTGAAGGATGTTGCCCATATTCGACATGAGCTCAGAGGACCCCTTGCCCTGCTAGGAATTACAAGATTTGTGCAAATCGGTTGAAAACTGACCGAGATAGGAGCGTGCAAGGAAAGCGAGAAAATGACATGTCTTTTTCGCTGGTGTTTTCACGCTGACCGCTGAGTTGCAGGCAGGCTTGAAACACGTCTGTGGAGAATGTCGTTCTAAGTGGGTTCCCGTTCAGGGATGTTCACCAGATTTGGAACGAGCTGAGAGGAGCCCTTGCCCTGCCTGAAATGTCCAGTTTTGTGCAAATCGACTGAAAACTGATCGAGATAGGAGAGGGCAAAGGGAGGCGAGAAAATAAC
>OX439012.1:746228-748728 GCA_949316495.1 Amphiduros pacificus | reverse complement strand
CGTCTGGGGAGAATGTCATTCTAAGTGGGTTGCCGTTCAGGGATGTTCGCCAGATTTGGAACGAGCTCAGAGGACCCCTTGCCCTGCCTGAAATGTCAATTTTTATCCGAATCGATTGAAAACTGACCGAGTTCTGAGCGTGCAAGGAAAGCGAGAAAATACTTGACGTTTTTCGGGCGTTTTCTTGCTGACCGCTGGGTTGCAGAGAGGCCTTAATCACGTCTGTTGAGAATGCCATTCTAAGTAGCTTTCCGTTGAAGGATGTCCACCAGATTCGACTCGAGCTGAGACGACCCCTTGCCCTGCCAGGAATTACAACTTTTGTGCAAATGGTTGAAAACGGACCGAGATATGAGAGTGCAAGTCCAGCGAGAAAAAACATGTTTCTTTTTTTCTGGCGTTTTCTCGCTGACCGCTGAGTTGCCGAGAGTCCTTAATCACGTCTGTGGAGAATGTCATTCTAAGTAGGTTCCCGTTGAAGGATGTTCCCCATATTCGACAGTAGCTCAGAGGACCCCTTACCCTGCCAGGAATTACAAGATTTGTGCAAATCGGTTGAAGACTGACCGAGTTATCAGCGTGCAAGGAAAGCGGGGAAAAAACATGAAGTTGTTCGGTGTTTTCTTGCTGACCGCTGGGTTGCAGAGAAGCTTAAAACACGTCTGTGGAGAATGCCATTCCAAGTGGCTTCCCGTTAAAGGATGTCCACCAGATTCGACATGAGCTCTGCGGACCCCTTACCCTGCCGGGAATTAAAAGTTTTGTGAAGATCGGTCGAGAACTGACCGAGTTGTGGATGTGCAAGGCAGGCGAGAAAAAACCTGTCTTTTTTTTTTCTGGTGTTTTCATGCTGACCGCTGATGGGGTGCAGTGAGGCATTAATCACGTCTGTGGTGAATGTCGTTCTGAGTTGCTTCCCGTCGGGGGATGTTCCCCAGATTCGACAGGAGCTCAGAGGACCCCTTGCCCTGCTGGGAAGTACAAGTCTTGTGCAAATCGGTTGAAAACAGACCGACATGTGGTGGGTGCAAGGACAGCGAGAAAAATACATGACGTTTTTCGGTGTTTTCTTGAGTTGCTGTGTTGCAGAGAGGCAAACAGCACGTCTGTTGAGAACGGCATACTAAGTGGGTTCCCGTGGAGGGATGCGCACCAGATTTAATACGAGCTCTGAGGACCCCTTGCCCTGCCTGAAATTACAAGTTTTGTGCAAATCGGCTGAAAACGGACGGAGATATGAGCGTGCAAGGAAAGCGAGAAAATGCATGTCTCGCATGTCTCGTTTTCTTGCTGACCGCTGATGGGGTGCAGAGAGGCTTAAAATACGTCTGTTGAGAATGTCATTCTAAGTGGGTTGCCGTCGAGGGATGTGCACCAGATTCGACATGAGCTCTGTGGAGCCCTTGTCCTGCCTGAAATGTCAAGTTTGGTGCAAATCGGTTGAATACTGACCGAGTCATGGGCGTGCAAGGGATGCGGGAAAAAAAATACCTCATAGGTTTTTTGGTGTTTTCTTGAGTTGCTGAGTTGCAGAGAGGCATGGATCACGTCTGTGGAGATGGTCATTCTACGTAGCTTTTCCCACCAATATCGAAGAAAATGCCAGAATATCTAGATATTAATGGTACCCATATTGCAATACAGGAAAAAGTTAAATTGTTAGGAATAACTATAGATGATAAACTGAAATTTGATGAACATGTACAAAATATCTGTTCCAGGGCATCAAGACAGTTAAATGTGTTGTACAGATTTAAAGGTATTTTCTCATTTTCTCTGAAAAAGAAAAGAAGAAGATTTACACAACTTTTATTTTAGCTAATTTCAACTATTGCCCAATTGTATGGCATTTCTGTAGTATGGCTCAGGTACGTAGAATGGAAAAGATCCAAGAACGAGCAGTAAGATTTATATACAATGATTTTAGAAGCTCATACTCTGAGCTGCTTGTCAAAAGTGATTTTAAATCTCTACATCTTAGGCGAATACACACCATAGCAAGTGAAGTTTTTAAAAGTTTAAAACGTGATAATAATAGACTTATATTACACCATAGCAAGTGAAGTTTTTAAAAGTTTAAAACGTGATAATAATAGACTTATATTACCAAGTTTTAAGAAAATTAAATATGGTAAAAATACATTCAGCTATTATGGTAGCCATATCTGGAACCTTCTACCAGTTGATATAAAGAATTGTGTAGAATTCACCAATTTTAAGCAAATGTTAAATTTATGGGACCATGTTAAATTTATGGGAAGGTCCCAAGTGCAAATGTGTAATGGGTGATTTTATACCTTGATTAAATATTGTATTGTTGTAAATATTGTACATATTCCCATATAATCAATTAATAGCTTTTAGCTAATGTTTCTTGTACACTGAATTGATTTAAAATAAAATTATTTGTATTTTTGTATTTGTATTTTGTAATTGAAAGAGAAGAAACCCAAACAGTTCCTCACATCATCATCATCATCTGAGCAGCAGCTGCCCACCC
>OX439012.1:711228-736228 GCA_949316495.1 Amphiduros pacificus | reverse complement strand
AATGTTCACCCGTTTCAAAACCTCCTGCCGATTTCTTTCTGTAAAGGGTGATATGAGTCTCGTTCTCTCCCCAAAAGCCCGAAGCTTGAGAAGTCTTCAAGTTATCCTTTGGATAAAAACGTGAGAGTAAAATTATTTTTGTGGGGCCAAGTTTGCAACGAACCCCTGAGCGAGAGACTGGCAGTGGCCCGACATCGCTCCGTGTCGGGGGCAGGCTACATCCACCATTAACGTTCAAAAAATTGCCTTGCCATATGGAAGGTTGAAAACCCTCCATATACTATAAAATCCGGATTTTTGGGGTCGCGAAGAGCACCGTCAGATTTTTTTACCACATAGACAGAGCTCAATGTTCACCCGTTTCAAAACCTCCTGCCGATTTCTTTCTGTAAAGGGTGATATGAGTCTCGTTCTCTCCCCAAAAGCCCGAAGCTTGAGAAGTCTTCAAGTTATCCTTTGGATAAAAACGTGAGAGTAAAATTATTTTTGTGGGGCCAAGTTTGCAACGAACCCCTGAGCGAGAGACTGGCAGTGGCCCGACATCGCTCCGTGTCGGGGGCAGGCTACATCCACCATTAACGTTCAAAAAATTGCCTTGCCATATGGAAGGTTGAAAACCCTCCATATACTATAAAATCCGGATTTTTGGGGTCGCGAAGAGCACCGTCAGATTTTTCGTTATAACAGGCAGGCTACATCCACCATTAACGTTCAAAAAATTGCCTTGCCATATGGAAAAATTCAAAGCCAATATTTGGGCCCTTTCTGACGTTACTTTGATAATCGGCACGTCAGAAATCGTTCAGCTCGCTCCGAAAAATTGTTTGGAGGTGTTTCTCACCCCAATGCACATCTTTGATTTTTTTGGAGGCTGTAGTGATCAGCATGTGTTCTTGAAAAATTCAAAGACAATATTTGGGCCCATTCTGACGTTACCGTTGATCATCGGCAAGTCAGAAGTCATTCAGCTCGCTCCGAAAAATTGTTCTAAAGTACAGCTCACCCCAGTGCAGATCTCGGATTTTTTTGGAGGCTGAAATGATCGGCATGTATAAATGAAAAATTCTAAACTAATATTTATCAACTTTGTGACGTGACCGTTGATCATCTGAACGTCAGAAATCGTTCAGCTCGCTCCGAAAAATTGTTTGAAGGTGTATCTCACCCCAATGCACATCTTTGATTTTTTTTTGAGGCTGTAGTGATCAGCATGTGTTCTTGAAAAATTCAAAAACAATATTTGGGCCCTTTCTGACTTTACCGTTGATCACCGGCACGTCAGAAATCGTTCAGCTCGCTCCGAAAAATTGTTTGAAGGTGTATCTCACCCCAATGCACATCTTTGATTTTTTTGGAGGCTGTAGTGATCAGCAAGTGTTCTTGAAAAATTTAAAACTAATATATGGCCCCTGTGTGACGCTACCTTTGATCATTGGCACGTCAGAAATCGTTTAGCTCGCTCCGAAAAATTGTTTGGAGGTGTATCTCACCCCAATGCACATCTTTGATTTTTTTGGAGGCTGTATTGATCAGCATGTGTTCTTGAAAAATTCAAAGCCAATATTTGGGCCCTTTCTGACGTTACCGTTGATAATCGGCACGTCAGAAATCGTTCAGCTCGCTCCGAAAAATTGTTTGGAGGTGTATCTCACCCCAATGCACATCTTTGATTTTTTTGGAGGCTGTAGTGATCAGCTATTATTGTTGAAAAATTTAAAACTAATATTTGGCCCCTTTCTGACGTTACCGGTGATAATCGGCACGTCAGAAATCGTTCAGCTCGCTCCGAAAAATTGTTTGGAGGTGTTTCTCACCCCAATGCACATCTTTGATTTTTTTGGAGGCTGTAGTGATCAGCATGTGTTCTTGAAAAATTCAAAGACAATATTTGGGCCCATTCTGACGTTACCGTTGATCATCGGCAAGTCAGAAGTCATTTAGCTCGCTCCGAAAAATTGTTCTAAAGTACAGCTCACCCCAGTGCAGATCTCGGATTTTTTTGGAGGCTGAAATGATCGGCATGTATAAATGAAAAATTCAAAACTAATATTTATCAACTTTGTGACGTGACCGTTGATCATCTGAACGTCAGAAATCGTTCAGCTCGCTCCGAAAAATTGTTTGAAGGTGTATCTCACCCCAATGCACATCTTTGATTTTTTTTTGAGGCTGTAGTGATCAGCATGTGTTCTTGAAAAATTCAAAACTAATATATGGCCCCTGTGTGACGCTACCTTTGATCATTGGCACGTCAGAAATCGTTTAGCTCGCTCCGAAAAATTGTTTGGAGGTGTATCTCACCCCAATGCACATCTTTGATTTTTTTGGAGGCTGTATTGATCAGCATGTGTTCTTGAAAAATTCAAAGCCAATATTTGGGCCCTTTCTGACGTTACCGTTGATAATCGGCACGTCAGAAATCGTTCAGCTCGCTCCGAAAAATTGTTTGGAGGTGTATCTCACCCCAATGCACATCTTTGATTTTTTTGGAGGCTGTAGTGATCAGCTATTATTGTTGAAAAATTTAAAACTAATATTTGGCCCCTTTCTGACGTTACCGTTGATCATCGGCACGTCAGAAATCGTTCAGCTCGCTCCGAAAAATTGTTTGGAGGTGTATCTCACCCCAATGCACATCTTTGATTTTTTTGGAGGCTGTAGTGATCAGCATTTATTCTTGAAAAATTTAAAACTAATATTTGGCCCCTTTCTGACATTATCGTTGATCATCGGCACGTCAGAAATCGATTGGCTGGCTCTGAAAATTTGTTCTGAAGTGTATCTCACCCCACACCACATCTTTGATTTTTTTGGAGACTGTAGTGATCAGCATGTATTAATGAAAAATTCGAAACCAATATTTAGCCCCTCTTTGACGTTACCGTTCATCATCGGCAAGTCAGAAATCGTTCAGCTCGCTCCGAAAAATTGTTTGAAGGTGTATCTCACCCCAATGCACATCTTTGATTTTTTTGGAGGCTGTAGTGATCAGCATGTGTTCTTGAAAAATTCAAAGCCAATATTTGGCCCCTTTCTGACGTTACCGTTGATAATCGGCACGTCAGAAATCGTTCAGCTCGCTCCGAAAAATTGTTTGGAGGTGTATCTCATCCCAATGCACATCTTTGATTTTTTTTTAGAGGGTGTAGTGATCAGCATGTGTTCTTCAAAAATTTAAAACTAATATATGGCCCCTGTGTGACGCTACCGTTGATCATCGGCACGTCAGAAATCGTTTAGCTCGCTCCGAAAAATTGTTTGAAGGTGTATCTCACCCTAATGCACATCTTTGATTTTTTTGGAGGCTGTAGTGATCAGCATGTGTTCTTGAAAAATTCAAAGACAATATTCGGCCCCTTTCTGACTTTACCGTTGATCACCGGCACGTCAGAAATCGTTCAGCTCGCTCCGAAAAATTGTTTGAAGGTGTATCTCACCCCAATGCACATCTTTGATTTTTTTGGAGGCTGTAGTGATCAGCAAGTGTTCTTGAAAAATTTAAAACTAATATATGGCCCCTGTGTGACGCTACCTTTGATCATTGGCACGTCAGAAATCGTTTAGCTCGCTCCGAAAAATTGTTTGAAGGTGTATCTCACCCCAATGCACATCTTTGATTTTTTTGGAGGCTGTATTGATCAGCATGTGTTCTTGAAAAATTCAAAGCCAATATTTGGGCCCTTTCTGACGTTACCGGTGATAATCGGCACGTCAGAAATCGTTCAGCTCGCTCCGAAAAATTGTTTGGAGGTGTTTCTCACCCCAATGCACATCTTTGATTTTTTTGGAGGCTGTAGTGATCAGCATGTGTTCTTGAAAAATTCAAAGACAATATTTGGGCCCATTCTGACGTTACCGTTGATCATCGGCAAGTCAGAAGTCATTTAGCTCGCTCCGAAAAATTGTTCTAAAGTACAGCTCACCCCAGTGCAGATCTCGGATTTTTTTGGAGGCTGAAATGATCGGCATGTATAAATGAAAAATTCAAAACTAATATTTATCAACTTTGTGACGTGACCGTTGATCATCTGAACGTCAGAAATCGTTCAGCTCGCTCCGAAAAATTGTTTGAAGGTGTATCTCACCCCAATGCACATCTTTGATTTTTTTTTGAGGCTGTAGTGATCAGCATGTGTTCTTGAAAAATTCAAAAACAATATTTGGGCCCTTTCTGACTTTACCGTTGATCACCGGCACGTCAGAAATCGTTCAGCTCGCTCCGAAAAATTGTTTGAAGGTGTATCTCACCCCAATGCACATCTTTGATTTTTTTGGAGGCTGTAGTGATCAGCAAGTGTTCTTGAAAAATTTAAAACTAATATATGGCCCCTGTGTGACGCTACCTTTGATCATTGGCACGTCAGAAATCGTTTAGCTCGCTCCGAAAAATTGTTTGGAGGTGTATCTCACCCCAATGCACATCTTTGATTTTTTTGGAGGCTGTATTGATCAGCATGTGTTCTTGAAAAATTCAAAGCCAATATTTGGGCCCTTTCTGACGTTACCGTTGATAATCGGCACGTCAGAAATCGTTCAGCTCGCTCCGAAAAATTGTTTGGAGGTGTATCTCACCCCAATGCACATCTTTGATTTTTTTGGAGGCTGTAGTGATCAGCTATTATTGTTGAAAAATTTAAAACTAATATTTGGCCCCTTTCTGACGTTACCGTTGATCATCGGCACGTCAGAAATCGTTCAGCTCGCTCCGAAAAATTGTTTGAAGGTGTATCTCACCCTAATGCACATCTTTGATTTTTTTGGAGGCTGTAGTGATCAGCATGTGTTCTTGAAAAATTCAAAGACAATATTCGGCCCCTTTCTGACTTTACCGTTGATCACCGGCACGTCAGAAATCGTTCAGCTCGCTCCGAAAAATTGTTTGAAGGTGTATCTCATCCCAATGCACATCTTTGATTTTTTTGGAAACTGTAGTGATCAGCAAGTGTTCTTGAAAAATTTAAAACTAATATATGGCCCCTGTGTGACGCTACCTTTGATCATTGGCACGTCAGAAATCGTTTAGCTCGCTCCGAAAAATTGTTTGAAGGTGTATCTCACCCCAATGCACATCTTTGATTTTTTTGGAGGCTGTATTGATCAGCATGTGTTCTTGAAAAATTCAAAGCCAATATTTGGGCCCTTTCTGACGTTACCGGTGATAATCGGCACGTCAGAAATCGTTCAGCTCGCTCCGAAAAATTGTTTGGAGGTGTTTCTCACCCCAATGCACATCTTTGATTTTTTTGGAGGCTGTAGTGATCAGCATGTGTTCTTGAAAAATTCAAAGACAATATTTGGGCCCATTCTGACGTTACCGTTGATCATCGGCAAGTCAGAAGTCATTTAGCTCGCTCCGAAAAATTGTTCTAAAGTACAGCTCACCCCAGTGCAGATCTCGGATTTTTTTGGAGGCTGAAATGATCGGCATGTATAAATGAAAAATTCAAAACTAATATTTATCAACTTTGTGACGTGACCGTTGATCATCTGAACGTCAGAAATCGTTCAGCTCGCTCCGAAAAATTGTTTGAAGGTGTATCTCACCCCAATGCACATCTTTGATTTTTTTTTGAGGCTGTAGTGATCAGCATTTGTTCTTGAAAAATTCAAAACTAATATATGGCCCCTGTGTGACGCTACCTTTGATCATTGGCACGTCAGAAATCGTTTAGCTCGCTCCGAAAAATTGTTTGGAGGTGTATCTCACCCCAATGCACATCTTTGATTTTTTTGGAGGCTGTAGTGATCAGCATGTGTTCTTGAAAAATTCAAAGACAATATTCGGCCCCTTTCTGACTTTACCGTTGATCACCGGCACGTCAGAAATCGTTCAGCTCGCTCCGAAAAATTGTTTGAAGGTGTATCTCATCCCAATGCACATCTTTGATTTTTTTGGAAACTGTAGTGATCAGCAAGTGTTCTTGAAAAATTTAAAACTAATATATGGCCCCTGTGTGACGCTACCTTTGATCATTGGCACGTCAGAAATCGTTTAGCTCGCTCCGAAAAATTGTTTGAAGGTGTATCTCACCCCAATGCACATCTTTGATTTTTTTGGAGGCTGTATTGATCAGCATGTGTTCTTGAAAAATTCAAAGCCAATATTTGGGCCCTTTCTGACGTTACCGGTGATAATCGGCACGTCAGAAATCGTTCAGCTCGCTCCGAAAAATTGTTTGGAGGTGTTTCTCACCCCAATGCACATCTTTGATTTTTTTGGAGGCTGTAGTGATCAGCATGTGTTCTTGAAAAATTCAAAGACAATATTTGGGCCCATTCTGACGTTACCGTTGATCATCGGCAAGTCAGAAGTCATTTAGCTCGCTCCGAAAAATTGTTCTAAAGTACAGCTCACCCCAGTGCAGATCTCGGATTTTTTTGGAGGCTGAAATGATCGGCATGTATAAATGAAAAATTCAAAACTAATATTTATCAACTTTGTGACGTGACCGTTGATCATCTGAACGTCAGAAATCGTTCAGCTCGCTCCGAAAAATTGTTTGAAGGTGTATCTCACCCCAATGCACATCTTTGATTTTTTTTTGAGGCTGTAGTGATCAGCATTTGTTCTTGAAAAATTCAAAACTAATATATGGCCCCTGTGTGACGCTACCTTTGATCATTGGCACGTCAGAAATCGTTTAGCTCGCTCCGAAAAATTGTTTGGAGGTGTATCTCACCCCAATGCACATCTTTGATTTTTTTGGAGGCTGTATTGATCAGCATGTGTTCTTGAAAAATTCAAAGCCAATATTTGGGCCCTTTCTGACGTTACCGTTGATAATCGGCACGTCAGAAATCGTTCAGCTCGCTCCGAAAAATTGTTTGGAGGTGTATCTCACCCCAATGCACATCTTTGATTTTTTTGGAGGCTGTAGTGATCAGCATTTATTCTTGAAAAATTTAAAACTAATATTTGGCCCCTTTCTGACATTATCGTTGATCATCGGCACGTCAGAAATCGATTGGCTGGCTCTGAAAATTTGTTCTGAAGTGTATCTCACCCCACACCACATCTTTGATTTTTTTGGAGACTGTAGTGATCAGCATGTATTAATGAAAAATTCGAAACCAATATTTAGCCCCTCTTTGACGTTACCGTTCATCATCGGCAAGTCAGAAATCGTTCAGCTCGCTCCGAAAAATTGTTTGAAGGTGTATCTCACCCCAATGCACATCTTTGATTTTTTTGGAGGCTGTAGTGATCAGCATGTGTTCTTGAAAAATTCAAAGCCAATATTTGGCCCCTTTCTGACGTTACCGTTGATAATCGGCACGTCAGAAATCGTTCAGCTCGCTCCGAAAAATTGTTTGGAGGTGTATCTCATCCCAATGCACATCTTTGATTTTTTTTTAGAGGGTGTAGTGATCAGCATGTGTTCTTCAAAAATTTAAAACTAATATATGGCCCCTGTGTGACGCTACCGTTGATCATCGGCACGTCAGAAATCGTTTAGCTCGCTCCGAAAAATTGTTTGAAGGTGTATCTCACCCTAATGCACATCTTTGATTTTTTTGGAGGCTGTAGTGATCAGCATGTGTTCTTGAAAAATTCAAAGACAATATTCGGCCCCTTTCTGACTTTACCGTTGATCACCGGCACGTCAGAAATCGTTCAGCTCGCTCCGAAAAATTGTTTGAAGGTGTATCTCACCCCAATGCACATCTTTGATTTTTTTGGAGGCTGTAGTGATCAGCAAGTGTTCTTGAAAAATTTAAAACTAATATATGGCCCCTGTGTGACGCTACCTTTGATCATTGGCACGTCAGAAATCGTTTAGCTCGCTCCGAAAAATTGTTTGAAGGTGTATCTCACCCCAATGCACATCTTTGATTTTTTTGGAGGCTGTATTGATCAGCATGTGTTCTTGAAAAATTCAAAGCCAATATTTGGGCCCTTTCTGACGTTACCGGTGATAATCGGCACGTCAGAAATCGTTCAGCTCGCTCCGAAAAATTGTTTGGAGGTGTTTCTCACCCCAATGCACATCTTTGATTTTTTTGGAGGCTGTAGTGATCAGCATGTGTTCTTGAAAAATTCAAAGACAATATTTGGGCCCATTCTGACGTTACCGTTGATCATCGGCAAGTCAGAAGTCATTTAGCTCGCTCCGAAAAATTGTTCTAAAGTACAGCTCACCCCAGTGCAGATCTCGGATTTTTTTGGAGGCTGAAATGATCGGCATGTATAAATGAAAAATTCAAAACTAATATTTATCAACTTTGTGACGTGACCGTTGATCATCTGAACGTCAGAAATCGTTCAGCTCGCTCCGAAAAATTGTTTGAAGGTGTATCTCACCCCAATGCACATCTTTGATTTTTTTTTGAGGCTGTAGTGATCAGCATGTGTTCTTGAAAAATTCAAAAACAATATTTGGGCCCTTTCTGACTTTACCGTTGATCACCGGCACGTCAGAAATCGTTCAGCTCGCTCCGAAAAATTGTTTGGAGGTGTTTCTCACCCCACACCACATCTTTGATTTTTTTGGAGACTGTAGTGATCAGCATGTATTAATGAAAAATTCGAAACCAATATTTAGCCCCTCTTTGACGTTACCGTTCATCATCGGCAAGTCAGAAATCGTTCAGCTCGCTCCGAAAAATTGTTTGAAGGTGTATCTCACCCCAATGCACATCTTTGATTTTTTTGGAGGCTGTAGTGATCAGCTATTATTGTTGAAAAATTTAAAACTAATATTTGGCCCCTTTCTGACGTTACCGTTGATCATCGGCACGTCAGAAATCGTTCAGCTCGCTCCGAAAAATTGTTTGGAGGTGTATCTCACCCCAATGCACATCTTTGATTTTTTTGGAGGCTGTAGTGATCAGCATTTATTCTTGAAAAATTTAAAACTAATATTTGGCCCCTTTCTGACATTGTCGTTGATCATCGGCACGTCAGAAATCGATTGGCTGGCTCTGAAAATTTGTTCTGAAGTGTATCTCACCCCACACCACATCTTTGATTTTTTTGGAGACTGTAGTGATCAGCATGTATTAATGAAAAATTCGAAACCAATATTTAGCCCCTCTTTGACGTTACCGTTCATCATCGGCAAGTCAGAAATCGTTCAGCTCGCTCCGAAAAATTGTTTGAAGGTGTATCTCACCCCAATGCACATCTTTGATTTTTTTGGAGGCTGTAGTGATCAGCATGTGTTCTTGAAAAATTCAAAGCCAATATTTGGCCCCTTTCTGACGTTACCGTTGATAATCGGCACGTCAGAAATCGTTCAGCTCGCTCCGAAAAATTGTTTGGAGGTGTATCTCATCCCAATGCACATCTTTGATTTTTTTTTAGAGGGTGTAGTGATCAGCATGTGTTCTTGAAAAATTCAAAGCCAATATTTGGGCCCTTTCTGACGTTACCGGTGATAATCGGCACGTCAGAAATCGTTCAGCTCGCTCCGAAAAATTGTTTGGAGGTGTTTCTCACCCCAATGCACATCTTTGATTTTTTTGGAGGCTGTAGTGATCAGCATGTGTTCTTGAAAAATTCAAAGACAATATTTGGGCCCATTCTGACGTTACCGTTGATCATCGGCAAGTCAGAAGTCATTTAGCTCGCTCCGAAAAATTGTTCTAAAGTACAGCTCACCCCAGTGCAGATCTCGGATTTTTTTGGAGGCTGAAATGATCGGCATGTATAAATGAAAAATTCAAAACTAATATTTATCAACTTTGTGACGTGACCGTTGATCATCTGAACGTCAGAAATCGTTCAGCTCGCTCCGAAAAATTGTTTGAAGGTGTATCTCACCCCAATGCACATCTTTGATTTTTTTTTGAGGCTGTAGTGATCAGCATGTGTTCTTGAAAAATTCAAAAACAATATTTGGGCCCTTTCTGACTTTACCGTTGATCACCGGCACGTCAGAAATCGTTCAGCTCGCTCCGAAAAATTGTTTGAAGGTGTATCTCACCCCAATGCACATCTTTGATTTTTTTGGAGGCTGTAGTGATCAGCAAGTGTTCTTGAAAAATTTAAAACTAATATATGGCCCCTGTGTGACGCTACCTTTGATCATTGGCACGTCAGAAATCGTTTAGCTCGCTCCGAAAAATTGTTTGGAGGTGTATCTCACCCCAATGCACATCTTTGATTTTTTTGGAGGCTGTATTGATCAGCATGTGTTCTTGAAAAATTCAAAGCCAATATTTGGGCCCTTTCTGACGTTACCGTTGATAATCGGCACGTCAGAAATCGTTCAGCTCGCTCCGAAAAATTGTTTGGAGGTGTATCTCACCCCAATGCACATCTTTGATTTTTTTGGAGGCTGTAGTGATCAGCTATTATTGTTGAAAAATTTAAAACTAATATTTGGCCCCTTTCTGACGTTACCGTTGATCATCGGCACGTCAGAAATCGTTCAGCTCGCTCCGAAAAATTGTTTGAAGGTGTATCTCACCCTAATGCACATCTTTGATTTTTTTGGAGGCTGTAGTGATCAGCATGTGTTCTTGAAAAATTCAAAGACAATATTCGGCCCCTTTCTGACTTTACCGTTGATCACCGGCACGTCAGAAATCGTTCAGCTCGCTCCGAAAAATTGTTTGAAGGTGTATCTCATCCCAATGCACATCTTTGATTTTTTTGGAAACTGTAGTGATCAGCAAGTGTTCTTGAAAAATTTAAAACTAATATATGGCCCCTGTGTGACGCTACCTTTGATCATTGGCACGTCAGAAATCGTTTAGCTCGCTCCGAAAAATTGTTTGAAGGTGTATCTCACCCCAATGCACATCTTTGATTTTTTTGGAGGCTGTATTGATCAGCATGTGTTCTTGAAAAATTCAAAGCCAATATTTGGGCCCTTTCTGACGTTACCGGTGATAATCGGCACGTCAGAAATCGTTCAGCTCGCTCCGAAAAATTGTTTGGAGGTGTTTCTCACCCCAATGCACATCTTTGATTTTTTTGGAGGCTGTAGTGATCAGCATGTGTTCTTGAAAAATTCAAAGACAATATTTGGGCCCATTCTGACGTTACCGTTGATCATCGGCAAGTCAGAAGTCATTTAGCTCGCTCCGAAAAATTGTTCTAAAGTACAGCTCACCCCAGTGCAGATCTCGGATTTTTTTGGAGGCTGAAATGATCGGCATGTATAAATGAAAAATTCAAAACTAATATTTATCAACTTTGTGACGTGACCGTTGATCATCTGAACGTCAGAAATCGTTCAGCTCGCTCCGAAAAATTGTTTGAAGGTGTATCTCACCCCAATGCACATCTTTGATTTTTTTTTGAGGCTGTAGTGATCAGCATTTGTTCTTGAAAAATTCAAAACTAATATATGGCCCCTGTGTGACGCTACCTTTGATCATTGGCACGTCAGAAATCGTTTAGCTCGCTCCGAAAAATTGTTTGGAGGTGTATCTCACCCCAATGCACATCTTTGATTTTTTTGGAGGCTGTAGTGATCAGCATGTGTTCTTGAAAAATTCAAAGACAATATTCGGCCCCTTTCTGACTTTACCGTTGATCACCGGCACGTCAGAAATCGTTCAGCTCGCTCCGAAAAATTGTTTGAAGGTGTATCTCATCCCAATGCACATCTTTGATTTTTTTGGAAACTGTAGTGATCAGCAAGTGTTCTTGAAAAATTTAAAACTAATATATGGCCCCTGTGTGACGCTACCTTTGATCATTGGCACGTCAGAAATCGTTTAGCTCGCTCCGAAAAATTGTTTGAAGGTGTATCTCACCCCAATGCACATCTTTGATTTTTTTGGAGGCTGTATTGATCAGCATGTGTTCTTGAAAAATTCAAAGCCAATATTTGGGCCCTTTCTGACGTTACCGGTGATAATCGGCACGTCAGAAATCGTTCAGCTCGCTCCGAAAAATTGTTTGGAGGTGTTTCTCACCCCAATGCACATCTTTGATTTTTTTGGAGGCTGTAGTGATCAGCATGTGTTCTTGAAAAATTCAAAGACAATATTTGGGCCCATTCTGACGTTACCGTTGATCATCGGCAAGTCAGAAGTCATTTAGCTCGCTCCGAAAAATTGTTCTAAAGTACAGCTCACCCCAGTGCAGATCTCGGATTTTTTTGGAGGCTGAAATGATCGGCATGTATAAATGAAAAATTCAAAACTAATATTTATCAACTTTGTGACGTGACCGTTGATCATCTGAACGTCAGAAATCGTTCAGCTCGCTCCGAAAAATTGTTTGAAGGTGTATCTCACCCCAATGCACATCTTTGATTTTTTTTTGAGGCTGTAGTGATCAGCATTTGTTCTTGAAAAATTCAAAACTAATATATGGCCCCTGTGTGACGCTACCTTTGATCATTGGCACGTCAGAAATCGTTTAGCTCGCTCCGAAAAATTGTTTGGAGGTGTATCTCACCCCAATGCACATCTTTGATTTTTTTGGAGGCTGTATTGATCAGCATGTGTTCTTGAAAAATTCAAAGCCAATATTTGGGCCCTTTCTGACGTTACCGTTGATAATCGGCACGTCAGAAATCGTTCAGCTCGCTCCGAAAAATTGTTTGGAGGTGTATCTCACCCCAATGCACATCTTTGATTTTTTTGGAGGCTGTAGTGATCAGCATTTATTCTTGAAAAATTTAAAACTAATATTTGGCCCCTTTCTGACATTATCGTTGATCATCGGCACGTCAGAAATCGATTGGCTGGCTCTGAAAATTTGTTCTGAAGTGTATCTCACCCCACACCACATCTTTGATTTTTTTGGAGACTGTAGTGATCAGCATGTATTAATGAAAAATTCGAAACCAATATTTAGCCCCTCTTTGACGTTACCGTTCATCATCGGCAAGTCAGAAATCGTTCAGCTCGCTCCGAAAAATTGTTTGAAGGTGTATCTCACCCCAATGCACATCTTTGATTTTTTTGGAGGCTGTAGTGATCAGCATGTGTTCTTGAAAAATTCAAAGCCAATATTTGGCCCCTTTCTGACGTTACCGTTGATAATCGGCACGTCAGAAATCGTTCAGCTCGCTCCGAAAAATTGTTTGGAGGTGTATCTCATCCCAATGCACATCTTTGATTTTTTTTTAGAGGGTGTAGTGATCAGCATGTGTTCTTCAAAAATTTAAAACTAATATATGGCCCCTGTGTGACGCTACCGTTGATCATCGGCACGTCAGAAATCGTTTAGCTCGCTCCGAAAAATTGTTTGAAGGTGTATCTCACCCTAATGCACATCTTTGATTTTTTTGGAGGCTGTAGTGATCAGCATGTGTTCTTGAAAAATTCAAAGACAATATTCGGCCCCTTTCTGACTTTACCGTTGATCACCGGCACGTCAGAAATCGTTCAGCTCGCTCCGAAAAATTGTTTGAAGGTGTATCTCACCCCAATGCACATCTTTGATTTTTTTGGAGGCTGTAGTGATCAGCAAGTGTTCTTGAAAAATTTAAAACTAATATATGGCCCCTGTGTGACGCTACCTTTGATCATTGGCACGTCAGAAATCGTTTAGCTCGCTCCGAAAAATTGTTTGAAGGTGTATCTCACCCCAATGCACATCTTTGATTTTTTTGGAGGCTGTATTGATCAGCATGTGTTCTTGAAAAATTCAAAGCCAATATTTGGGCCCTTTCTGACGTTACCGGTGATAATCGGCACGTCAGAAATCGTTCAGCTCGCTCCGAAAAATTGTTTGGAGGTGTTTCTCACCCCAATGCACATCTTTGATTTTTTTGGAGGCTGTAGTGATCAGCATGTGTTCTTGAAAAATTCAAAGACAATATTTGGGCCCATTCTGACGTTACCGTTGATCATCGGCAAGTCAGAAGTCATTTAGCTCGCTCCGAAAAATTGTTCTAAAGTACAGCTCACCCCAGTGCAGATCTCGGATTTTTTTGGAGGCTGAAATGATCGGCATGTATAAATGAAAAATTCAAAACTAATATTTATCAACTTTGTGACGTGACCGTTGATCATCTGAACGTCAGAAATCGTTCAGCTCGCTCCGAAAAATTGTTTGAAGGTGTATCTCACCCCAATGCACATCTTTGATTTTTTTTTGAGGCTGTAGTGATCAGCATGTGTTCTTGAAAAATTCAAAAACAATATTTGGGCCCTTTCTGACTTTACCGTTGATCACCGGCACGTCAGAAATCGTTCAGCTCGCTCCGAAAAATTGTTTGGAGGTGTTTCTCACCCCACACCACATCTTTGATTTTTTTGGAGACTGTAGTGATCAGCATGTATTAATGAAAAATTCGAAACCAATATTTAGCCCCTCTTTGACGTTACCGTTCATCATCGGCAAGTCAGAAATCGTTCAGCTCGCTCCGAAAAATTGTTTGAAGGTGTATCTCACCCCAATGCACATCTTTGATTTTTTTGGAGGCTGTAGTGATCAGCTATTATTGTTGAAAAATTTAAAACTAATATTTGGCCCCTTTCTGACGTTACCGTTGATCATCGGCACGTCAGAAATCGTTCAGCTCGCTCCGAAAAATTGTTTGGAGGTGTATCTCACCCCAATGCACATCTTTGATTTTTTTGGAGGCTGTAGTGATCAGCATTTATTCTTGAAAAATTTAAAACTAATATTTGGCCCCTTTCTGACATTGTCGTTGATCATCGGCACGTCAGAAATCGATTGGCTGGCTCTGAAAATTTGTTCTGAAGTGTATCTCACCCCACACCACATCTTTGATTTTTTTGGAGACTGTAGTGATCAGCATGTATTAATGAAAAATTCGAAACCAATATTTAGCCCCTCTTTGACGTTACCGTTCATCATCGGCAAGTCAGAAATCGTTCAGCTCGCTCCGAAAAATTGTTTGAAGGTGTATCTCACCCCAATGCACATCTTTGATTTTTTTGGAGGCTGTAGTGATCAGCATGTGTTCTTGAAAAATTCAAAGCCAATATTTGGCCCCTTTCTGACGTTACCGTTGATAATCGGCACGTCAGAAATCGTTCAGCTCGCTCCGAAAAATTGTTTGGAGGTGTATCTCATCCCAATGCACATCTTTGATTTTTTTTTAGAGGGTGTAGTGATCAGCATGTGTTCTTGAAAAATTCAAAGCCAATATTTGGGCCCTTTCTGACGTTACCGGTGATAATCGGCACGTCAGAAATCGTTCAGCTCGCTCCGAAAAATTGTTTGGAGGTGTTTCTCACCCCAATGCACATCTTTGATTTTTTTGGAGGCTGTAGTGATCAGCATGTGTTCTTGAAAAATTCAAAGACAATATTTGGGCCCATTCTGACGTTACCGTTGATCATCGGCAAGTCAGAAGTCATTTAGCTCGCTCCGAAAAATTGTTCTAAAGTACAGCTCACCCCAGTGCAGATCTCGGATTTTTTTGGAGGCTGAAATGATCGGCATGTATAAATGAAAAATTCAAAACTAATATTTATCAACTTTGTGACGTGACCGTTGATCATCTGAACGTCAGAAATCGTTCAGCTCGCTCCGAAAAATTGTTTGAAGGTGTATCTCACCCCAATGCACATCTTTGATTTTTTTTTGAGGCTGTAGTGATCAGCATGTGTTCTTGAAAAATTCAAAACTAATATATGGCCCCTGTGTGACGCTACCTTTGATCATTGGCACGTCAGAAATCGTTTAGCTCGCTCCGAAAAATTGTTTGGAGGTGTATCTCACCCCAATGCACATCTTTGATTTTTTTGGAGGCTGTATTGATCAGCATGTGTTCTTGAAAAATTCAAAGCCAATATTTGGGCCCTTTCTGACGTTACCGTTGATAATCGGCACGTCAGAAATCGTTCAGCTCGCTCCGAAAAATTGTTTGGAGGTGTATCTCACCCCAATGCACATCTTTGATTTTTTTGGAGGCTGTAGTGATCAGCTATTATTGTTGAAAAATTTAAAACTAATATTTGGCCCCTTTCTGACGTTACCGTTGATCATCGGCACGTCAGAAATCGTTCAGCTCGCTCCGAAAAATTGTTTGGAGGTGTATCTCACCCCAATGCACATCTTTGATTTTTTTGGAGGCTGTAGTGATCAGCATTTATTCTTGAAAAATTTAAAACTAATATTTGGCCCCTTTCTGACATTATCGTTGATCATCGGCACGTCAGAAATCGATTGGCTGGCTCTGAAAATTTGTTCTGAAGTGTATCTCACCCCACACCACATCTTTGATTTTTTTGGAGACTGTAGTGATCAGCATGTATTAATGAAAAATTCGAAACCAATATTTAGCCCCTCTTTGACGTTACCGTTCATCATCGGCAAGTCAGAAATCGTTCAGCTCGCTCCGAAAAATTGTTTGAAGGTGTATCTCACCCCAATGCACATCTTTGATTTTTTTGGAGGCTGTAGTGATCAGCTATTATTGTTGAAAAATTTAAAACTAATATTTGGCCCCTTTCTGACGTTACCGTTGATCATCGGCACGTCAGAAATCGTTCAGCTCGCTCCGAAAAATTGTTTGGAGGTGTATCTCACCCCAATGCACATCTTTGATTTTTTTGGAGGCTGTAGTGATCAGCATTTATTCTTGAAAAATTTAAAACTAATATTTGGCCCCTTTCTGACATTGTCGTTGATCATCGGCACGTCAGAAATCGATTGGCTGGCTCTGAAAATTTGTTCTGAAGTGTATCTCACCCCACACCACATCTTTGATTTTTTTGGAGACTGTATTGATCAGCATGTATTAATGAAAAATTCGAAACCAATATTTAGCCCCTCTTTGACGTTACCGTTCATCATCGGCAAGTCAGAAATCGTTCAGCTCGCTCCGAAAAATTGTTTGAAGGTGTATCTCACCCCAATGCACATCTTTGATTTTTTTGGAGGCTGTAGTGATCAGCATGTGTTCTTGAAAAATTCAAAGCCAATATTTGGCCCCTTTCTGACGTTACCGTTGATAATCGGCACGTCAGAAATCGTTCAGCTCGCTCCGAAAAATTGTTTGGAGGTGTATCTCATCCCAATGCACATCTTTGATTTTTTTTTAGAGGGTGTAGTGATCAGCATGTGTTCTTGAAAAATTCAAAGCCAATATTTGGGCCCTTTCTGACGTTACCGGTGATAATCGGCACGTCAGAAATCGTTCAGCTCGCTCCGAAAAATTGTTTGGAGGTGTTTCTCACCCCAATGCACATCTTTGATTTTTTTGGAGGCTGTAGTGATCAGCATGTGTTCTTGAAAAATTCAAAGACAATATTTGGGCCCATTCTGACGTTACCGTTGATCATCGGCAAGTCAGAAGTCATTTAGCTCGCTCCGAAAAATTGTTCTAAAGTACAGCTCACCCCAGTGCAGATCTCGGATTTTTTTGGAGGCTGAAATGATCGGCATGTATAAATGAAAAATTCAAAACTAATATTTATCAACTTTGTGACGTGACCGTTGATCATCTGAACGTCAGAAATCGTTCAGCTCGCTCCGAAAAATTGTTTGAAGGTGTATCTCACCCCAATGCACATCTTTGATTTTTTTTTGAGGCTGTAGTGATCAGCATGTGTTCTTGAAAAATTCAAAACTAATATATGGCCCCTGTGTGACGCTACCTTTGATCATTGGCACGTCAGAAATCGTTTAGCTCGCTCCGAAAAATTGTTTGGAGGTGTATCTCACCCCAATGCACATCTTTGATTTTTTTGGAGGCTGTATTGATCAGCATGTGTTCTTGAAAAATTCAAAGCCAATATTTGGGCCCTTTCTGACGTTACCGTTGATAATCGGCACGTCAGAAATCGTTCAGCTCGCTCCGAAAAATTGTTTGGAGGTGTATCTCACCCCAATGCACATCTTTGATTTTTTTGGAGGCTGTAGTGATCAGCTATTATTGTTGAAAAATTTAAAACTAATATTTGGCCCCTTTCTGACGTTACCGTTGATCATCGGCACGTCAGAAATCGTTCAGCTCGCTCCGAAAAATTGTTTGGAGGTGTATCTCACCCCAATGCACATCTTTGATTTTTTTGGAGGCTGTAGTGATCAGCATTTATTCTTGAAAAATTTAAAACTAATATTTGGCCCCTTTCTGACATTATCGTTGATCATCGGCACGTCAGAAATCGATTGGCTGGCTCTGAAAATTTGTTCTGAAGTGTATCTCACCCCACACCACATCTTTGATTTTTTTGGAGACTGTAGTGATCAGCATGTATTAATGAAAAATTCGAAACCAATATTTAGCCCCTCTTTGACGTTACCGTTCATCATCGGCAAGTCAGAAATCGTTCAGCTCGCTCCGAAAAATTGTTTGAAGGTGTATCTCACCCCAATGCACATCTTTGATTTTTTTGGAGGCTGTAGTGATCAGCATGTGTTCTTGAAAAATTCAAAGCCAATATTTGGCCCCTTTCTGACGTTACCGTTGATAATCGGCACGTCAGAAATCGTTCAGCTCGCTCCGAAAAATTGTTTGGAGGTGTATCTCATCCCAATGCACATCTTTGATTTTTTTTTAGAGGGTGTAGTGATCAGCATGTGTTCTTCAAAAATTTAAAACTAATATATGGCCCCTGTGTGACGCTACCGTTGATCATCGGCACGTCAGAAATCGTTTAGCTCGCTCCGAAAAATTGTTTGAAGGTGTATCTCACCCTAATGCACATCTTTGATTTTTTTGGAGGCTGTAGTGATCAGCATGTGTTCTTGAAAAATTCAAAGACAATATTCGGCCCCTTTCTGACTTTACCGTTGATCACCGGCACGTCAGAAATCGTTCAGCTCGCTCCGAAAAATTGTTTGAAGGTGTATCTCACCCCAATGCACATCTTTGATTTTTTTTTGAGGCTGTAGTGATCAGCATGTGTTCTTGAAAAATTCAAAACTAATATATGGCCCCTGTGTGACGCTACCTTTGATCATTGGCACGTCAGAAATCGTTTAGCTCGCTCCGAAAAATTGTTTGGAGGTGTATCTCACCCCAATGCACATCTTTGATTTTTTTGGAGGCTGTATTGATCAGCATGTGTTCTTGAAAAATTCAAAGCCAATATTTGGGCCCTTTCTGACGTTACCGTTGATAATCGGCACGTCAGAAATCGTTCAGCTCGCTCCGAAAAATTGTTTGGAGGTGTATCTCACCCCAATGCACATCTTTGATTTTTTTGGAGGCTGTAGTGATCAGCTATTATTGTTGAAAAATTTAAAACTAATATTTGGCCCCTTTCTGACGTTACCGTTGATCATCGGCACGTCAGAAATCGTTCAGCTCGCTCCGAAAAATTGTTTGGAGGTGTATCTCACCCCAATGCACATCTTTGATTTTTTTGGAGGCTGTAGTGATCAGCATTTATTCTTGAAAAATTTAAAACTAATATTTGGCCCCTTTCTGACATTATCGTTGATCATCGGCACGTCAGAAATCGATTGGCTGGCTCTGAAAATTTGTTCTGAAGTGTATCTCACCCCACACCACATCTTTGATTTTTTTGGAGACTGTAGTGATCAGCATGTATTAATGAAAAATTCGAAACCAATATTTAGCCCCTCTTTGACGTTACCGTTCATCATCGGCAAGTCAGAAATCGTTCAGCTCGCTCCGAAAAATTGTTTGAAGGTGTATCTCACCCCAATGCACATCTTTGATTTTTTTGGAGGCTGTAGTGATCAGCTATTATTGTTGAAAAATTTAAAACTAATATTTGGCCCCTTTCTGACGTTACCGTTGATCATCGGCACGTCAGAAATCGTTCAGCTCGCTCCGAAAAATTGTTTGGAGGTGTATCTCACCCCAATGCACATCTTTGATTTTTTTGGAGGCTGTAGTGATCAGCATTTATTCTTGAAAAATTTAAAACTAATATTTGGCCCCTTTCTGACATTGTCGTTGATCATCGGCACGTCAGAAATCGATTGGCTGGCTCTGAAAATTTGTTCTGAAGTGTATCTCACCCCACACCACATCTTTGATTTTTTTGGAGACTGTAGTGATCAGCATGTATTAATGAAAAATTCGAAACCAATATTTAGCCCCTCTTTGACGTTACCGTTCATCATCGGCAAGTCAGAAATCGTTCAGCTCGCTCCGAAAAATTGTTTGAAGGTGTATCTCACCCCAATGCACATCTTTGATTTTTTTGGAGGCTGTAGTGATCAGCATGTGTTCTTGAAAAATTCAAAGCCAATATTTGGCCCCTTTCTGACGTTACCGTTGATAATCGGCACGTCAGAAATCGTTCAGCTCGCTCCGAAAAATTGTTTGGAGGTGTATCTCATCCCAATGCACATCTTTGATTTTTTTTTAGAGGGTGTAGTGATCAGCATGTGTTCTTGAAAAATTCAAAGCCAATATTTGGGCCCTTTCTGACGTTACCGGTGATAATCGGCACGTCAGAAATCGTTCAGCTCGCTCCGAAAAATTGTTTGGAGGTGTTTCTCACCCCAATGCACATCTTTGATTTTTTTGGAGGCTGTAGTGATCAGCATGTGTTCTTGAAAAATTCAAAGACAATATTTGGGCCCATTCTGACGTTACCGTTGATCATCGGCAAGTCAGAAGTCATTTAGCTCGCTCCGAAAAATTGTTCTAAAGTACAGCTCACCCCAGTGCAGATCTCGGATTTTTTTGGAGGCTGAAATGATCGGCATGTATAAATGAAAAATTCAAAACTAATATTTATCAACTTTGTGACGTGACCGTTGATCATCTGAACGTCAGAAATCGTTCAGCTCGCTCCGAAAAATTGTTTGAAGGTGTATCTCACCCCAATGCACATCTTTGATTTTTTTTTGAGGCTGTAGTGATCAGCATGTGTTCTTGAAAAATTCAAAACTAATATATGGCCCCTGTGTGACGCTACCTTTGATCATTGGCACGTCAGAAATCGTTTAGCTCGCTCCGAAAAATTGTTTGGAGGTGTATCTCACCCCAATGCACATCTTTGATTTTTTTGGAGGCTGTATTGATCAGCATGTGTTCTTGAAAAATTCAAAGCCAATATTTGGGCCCTTTCTGACGTTACCGTTGATAATCGGCACGTCAGAAATCGTTCAGCTCGCTCCGAAAAATTGTTTGGAGGTGTATCTCACCCCAATGCACATCTTTGATTTTTTTGGAGGCTGTAGTGATCAGCTATTATTGTTGAAAAATTTAAAACTAATATTTGGCCCCTTTCTGACGTTACCGTTGATCATCGGCACGTCAGAAATCGTTCAGCTCGCTCCGAAAAATTGTTTGGAGGTGTATCTCACCCCAATGCACATCTTTGATTTTTTTGGAGGCTGTAGTGATCAGCATTTATTCTTGAAAAATTTAAAACTAATATTTGGCCCCTTTCTGACATTATCGTTGATCATCGGCACGTCAGAAATCGATTGGCTGGCTCTGAAAATTTGTTCTGAAGTGTATCTCACCCCACACCACATCTTTGATTTTTTTGGAGACTGTAGTGATCAGCATGTATTAATGAAAAATTCGAAACCAATATTTAGCCCCTCTTTGACGTTACCGTTCATCATCGGCAAGTCAGAAATCGTTCAGCTCGCTCCGAAAAATTGTTTGAAGGTGTATCTCACCCCAATGCACATCTTTGATTTTTTTGGAGGCTGTAGTGATCAGCATGTGTTCTTGAAAAATTCAAAGCCAATATTTGGCCCCTTTCTGACGTTACCGTTGATAATCGGCACGTCAGAAATCGTTCAGTTCGCTCCGAAAAATTGTTTGGAGGTGTATCTCATCCCAATGCACATCTTTGATTTTTTTTTAGAGGGTGTAGTGATCAGCATGTGTTCTTCAAAAATTTAAAACTAATATATGGCCCCTGTGTGACGCTACCGTTGATCATCGGCACGTCAGAAATCGTTTAGCTCGCTCCGAAAAATTGTTTGAAGGTGTATCTCACCCTAATGCACATCTTTGATTTTTTTGGAGGCTGTAGTGATCAGCATGTGTTCTTGAAAAATTCAAAGACAATATTCGGCCCCTTTCTGACTTTACCGTTGATCACCGGCACGTCAGAAATCGTTCAGCTCGCTCCGAAAAATTGTTTGAAGGTGTATCTCACCCCAATGCACATCTTTGATTTTTTTGGAGGCTGTAGTGATCAGCAAGTGTTCTTGAAAAATTTAAAACTAATATATGGCCCCTGTGTGACGCTACCTTTGATCATTGGCACGTCAGAAATCGTTTAGCTCGCTCCGAAAAATTGTTTGAAGGTGTATCTCACCCCAATGCACATCTTTGATTTTTTTGGAGGCTGTATTGATCAGCATGTGTTCTTGAAAAATTCAAAGCCAATATTTGGGCCCTTTCAGACGTTACCGGTGATAATCGGCACGTCAGAAATCGTTCAGCTCGCTCCGAAAAATTGTTTGGAGGTGTTTCTCACCCCAATGCACATCTTTGATTTTTTTGGAGGCTGTAGTGATCAGCATGTGTTCTTGAAAAATTCAAAGACAATATTTGGGCCCATTCTGACGTTACCGTTGATCATCGGCAAGTCAGAAGTCATTTAGCTCGCTCCGAAAAATTGTTCTAAAGTACAGCTCACCCCAGTGCAGATCTCGGATTTTTTTGGAGGCTGAAATGATCGGCATGTATAAATGAAAAATTCAAAACTAATATTTATCAACTTTGTGACGTGACCGTTGATCATCTGAACGTCAGAAATCGTTCAGCTCGCTCCGAAAAATTGTTTGAAGGTGTATCTCACCCCAATGCACATCTTTGATTTTTTTTTGAGGCTGTAGTGATCAGCATGTGTTCTTGAAAAATTCAAAAACAATATTTGGGCCCTTTCTGACTTTACCGTTGATCACCGGCACGTCAGAAATCGTTCAGCTCGCTCCGAAAAATTGTTTGAAGGTGTATCTCACCCAAATGCACATCTTTGATTTTTTTGGAGGCTGTAGTGATCAGCAAGTGTTCTTGAAAAATTTAAAACTAATATATGGCCCCTGTGTGACGCTACCTTTGATCATTGGCACGTCAGAAATCGTTTAGCTCGCTCCGAAAAATTGTTTGGAGGTGTATCTCACCCCAATGCACATCTTTGATTTTTTTGGAGGCTGTATTGATCAGCATGTGTTCTTGAAAAATTCAAAGCCAATATTTGGGCCCTTTCTGACGTTACCGTTGATAATCGGCACGTCAGAAATCGTTCAGCTCGCTCCGAAAAATTGTTTGGAGGTGTATCTCACCCCAATGCACATCTTTGATTTTTTTGGAGGCTGTAGTGATCAGCTATTATTGTTGAAAAATTTAAAACTAATATTTGGCCCCTTTCTGACGTTACCGTTGATCATCGGCACGTCAGAAATCGTTCAGCTCGCTCCGAAAAATTGTTTGAAGGTGTATCTCACCCTAATGCACATCTTTGATTTTTTTGGAGGCTGTAGTGATCAGCATGTGTTCTTGAAAAATTCAAAGACAATATTCGGCCCCTTTCTGACTTTACCGTTGATCACCGGCACGTCAGAAATCGTTCAGCTCGCTCCGAAAAATTGTTTGAAGGTGTATCTCATCCCAATGCACATCTTTGATTTTTTTGGAAACTGTAGTGATCAGCAAGTGTTCTTGAAAAATTTAAAACTAATATATGGCCCCTGTGTGACGCTACCTTTGATCATTGGCACGTCAGAAATCGTTTAGCTCGCTCCGAAAAATTGTTTGAAGGTGTATCTCACCCCAATGCACATCTTTGATTTTTTTGGAGGCTGTATTGATCAGCATGTGTTCTTGAAAAATTCAAAGCCAATATTTGGGCCCTTTCTGACGTTACCGGTGATAATCGGCACGTCAGAAATCGTTCAGCTCGCTCCGAAAAATTGTTTGGAGGTGTTTCTCACCCCAATGCACATCTTTGATTTTTTTGGAGGCTGTAGTGATCAGCATGTGTTCTTGAAAAATTCAAAGACAATATTTGGGCCCATTCTGACGTTACCGTTGATCATCGGCAAGTCAGAAGTCATTTAGCTCGCTCCGAAAAATTGTTCTAAAGTACAGCTCACCCCAGTGCAGATCTCGGATTTTTTTGGAGGCTGAAATGATCGGCATGTATAAATGAAAAATTCAAAACTAATATTTATCAACTTTGTGACGTGACCGTTGATCATCTGAACGTCAGAAATCGTTCAGCTCGCTCCGAAAAATTGTTTGAAGGTGTATCTCACCCCAATGCACATCTTTGATTTTTTTTTGAGGCTGTAGTGATCAGCATGTGTTCTTGAAAAATTCAAAACTAATATATGGCCCCTGTGTGACGCTACCTTTGATCATTGGCACGTCAGAAATCGTTTAGCTCGCTCCGAAAAATTGTTTGGAGGTGTATCTCACCCCAATGCACATCTTTGATTTTTTTGGAGGCTGTATTGATCAGCATGTGTTCTTGAAAAATTCAAAGCCAATATTTGGGCCCTTTCTGACGTTACCGTTGATAATCGGCACGTCAGAAATCGTTCAGCTCGCTCCGAAAAATTGTTTGGAGGTGTATCTCACCCCAATGCACATCTTTGATTTTTTTGGAGGCTGTAGTGATCAGCATTTATTCTTGAAAAATTTAAAACTAATATTTGGCCCCTTTCTGACATTATCGTTGATCATCGGCACGTCAGAAATCGATTGGCTGGCTCTGAAAATTTGTTCTGAAGTGTATCTCACCCCACACCACATCTTTGATTTTTTTGGAGACTGTAGTGATCAGCATGTATTAATGAAAAATTCGAAACCAATATTTAGCCCCTCTTTGACGTTACCGTTCATCATCGGCAAGTCAGAAATCGTTCAGCTCGCTCCGAAAAATTGTTTGAAGGTGTATCTCACCCCAATGCACATCTTTGATTTTTTTGGAGGCTGTAGTGATCAGCATGTGTTCTTGAAAAATTCAAAGCCAATATTTGGCCCCTTTCTGACGTTACCGTTGATCATCGGCACGTCAGAAATCGTTCAGCTCGCTCCGAAAAATTGTTTGGAGGTGTATCTCATCCCAATGCACATCTTTGATTTTTTTTTAGAGGGTGTAGTGATCAGCATGTGTTCTTCAAAAATTTAAAACTAATATATGGCCCCTGTGTGACGCTACCGTTGATCATCGGCACGTCAGAAATCGTTTAGCTCGCTCCGAAAAATTGTTT